>JAOTRH010229471.1:0-10224 GCA_034768845.1 Heliamphora exappendiculata
CAGTTTACATAGAAAGAAGAGTAGTCTGAGACAAAAGCAACAACAAATTATCTGAAGAAAGAAAAGAAAGAAGAGGTTGTGAAAATCCTCTCATTACCAACTCCCAGTGACTCAAGTACAAGTGCCGCAAGATACAACCTTTATACTTTTGAGAGAACTAAAGAGACTCGAAGAAGGTGTCTATATATTATACATGGCATGTTTATCACTGATGGCACTGCTGTTCACTTCTAATGCAGTATAACAATTTATGAGATTGCTTTATATGCCAATATTAAATTTCAGCTCCAGATGCCTATTGTGATATAACGCACAAGTCAAAAGTATTTCAAGTGAAATCAAATCAGCACATTTAATATAAATGAAAAAAGAAGCTCATAGGAGATCTAACCAAGCTATGAGAGAAGGAACTATTGAAGAGCTTATTTTTGGTAACCAATCCCATTTGCCCAGGACCAGGTGTACCCGGGTGATTAACATGATCCCACAGCTATCCTGGAAGCTGACGGTAACATTTATTAATCAAAGTTCAAACTGCAAGTTGAAGTTTTAAGTTGGGAAAAAAGGATAGAAAAGGAAAGATTGTGAAATCCATAGTAGACTAAATAACTTATTTGGCAATAGATTGGTAAGATACAGTCATGAAACTGTCAAAAGAGACACAAATTGCATACAAAGGGTACATAAAGCTTGAAAATTATACAAGACCAACAAAATCAAATCTCTGAGAATAACAGAAAAAAAAAAACGAAGAAGAAGAATAAAAGACATTTTTTGTGACACCCAAATCCCACATCGGATATGAAGTAGAACATCTAATGTCATATAAGTAATGACTTCAAACCTTCTTAGTACAAAACTTAGGAAGATAAATGCTGACCACGTGGGCGTGCATGCATGGGTGTGTATCTTGCACACGACGAGCAAGGCTTACAATATTGTACCAGGCAAAGATAGATCAATACAAATTTGGTATTAGAGAAAACTCTAGTCCTGCGGGACTCCGTGGCAGTGTAGCTAAAAAAGTACATGCTCTAGAGAGTAATAGAGGCTCAAAGAGGAGTAGAGATGGTGTACTTTGTACCTGCTCGTGGGTTTATCTATGGTCGCTTATAACCTTGGTATCCCACAACGAATTAGGGGTATATAACCTAGACAACTAATTAGGGGTATATCACCTAGGCAACAAGACAAGAGCACTGCGCATTTTAGAGGGCGGAATTTTACACCCACAATCCCACATCAAATGGGAAGTGAAATATATAATGTCATATAAGTAAAAACTTTGAACATTTCTAGTATAAAGCATTTTCTTAAGAAAACTTGAGAAGAACAAAAAATGCATGCTGGTTACGTGAACGTGTGCATATAGGAGCATACACTGCACATGATGGGTAAGCAAGTAATATTGTACTAGACGGGGCAAATACCCTTTTAGCCAAAATCGAGTGTACTAATGACATTTTAATAACAGTGAGATTGTAGAGAATAATTTATAATCCTCGCATATTATGTTCATTTTTATATCATCTCCAAAAGAAAGTGTCATCTCATAAGCTTTAAGAAGTTTAACACAAATCATGGTATCATAAGCAACAAGCAAAGTATTTCAAGGAAACATAAGATTTTAACTTACTTTGCAGACATTGAAAGCTTCTCAAGCATGAAACAATGCCACTGACAAAATAATATGAGGCCCATAACAGGTTAGCTTCATGGGATACCAGAAATTTTGCATACTGTTCCTATAAGGGTAATTTTAAAACTTACGGTTTGTTGCCATCCCAAAAGCTTCCAAACAAGTTCCTGTGCAGAATGAGATGGTCAAAGTTTAGCTGTGACCACCATAAGAATTCAAGATTGCAATAACATTCACTTTCTTTCTCCCCCCCCGCCCCTGATGATAGTAACATTATAGTACAGAAATATTCCTACACATTTTGTTGTTCACAACTTGAGGTCTCTGAGCTTCCATTCGTAAAGTTGTTATATGAAATATCACTGCAAATAGAGTTCAGATTGATTTGTTAACTTCTCGAATTTAAAATGAAGAATGAGATTTCCTATTAGATACGGTAGTCTGTAATATTCAAACCCTGAGGCACGTACAACAATAACAACTGATATAATCCAAGATGAAGAACATGAAGAGATTTACCAAAAAATAAATAAATAAATAAAAGAACACGAAGACCATGATATCACTAAAGATGCACCATCATCTACCAGCACTCCCATGTTTCAAAAATTACGCATAAGATTATGCATAACTGTTGGAACTACTTTTCTTGGTCTGTTATATGCAGTTAGAGGGATGGGTGGCGTTGGAGATACGATTAAAAGGAGTGGAGATTGCACCGGGACGTTTTTTGCGAAATCTTTTTACAGGTGCTTGTTGGGGTGCTAGGGGTCTCTTTTTCATGGAAAGGCGTGTAGAAGGTCAAAACTCCTACTAAATGGCATTCTTTAGTTGGTCAACCGTGCATGAGAGTATGCTTACTATTCACAACCTCATTCGAAGTGGTTTTGTTTTGCTTAATTAGAGTTGTTTGTGCAGGAAGGACAGGGAGTCCGTAGCTCATCTCCTTATTCATTGTGATTTGCAAGGGAGTGGTGAGGATTGTGTTGAAACTGTTTGGCGTAGTCTGGATTTTTAAGGAAGAGGTGGGAGGGGTCTTGTTGGGTTGGAAGATGGAAGGGTGCCTAGAAGCAAGAGGAAAGCTTGGCAATTGGTGCCCCTCTACTAGATGTGGTTCTTATGGTGGGAGCGTAATAGGAGATTGTTTGACGGAGTTCAAACTCCTTTATTTAGATTGGAGAGAGTCCTTTTGAGCAATTTGTATAATTGACTTTCTTGGAAGAATTTTCTTTCTATTGAGGACTTGGTTGATTTTATAAATTCGCTATCTATAGCTTGTAGGGTGACTTTTTAGAGGATTTTGTAGTTTTCTCCTCAGTGAGAGTTTTTGTATCTCTCTTTGTATACATGCGGTATTCCCTTTATGCTTTTTTGTATAGCATCTTATTTATTTATTAAGAAAATAATTTTTGGAACCACTGAATAACCAAATTATGCATTCTTTATATACGCTCTACCTGAATGAATAGTTCAATATCATGAAGAGAGAAGTCAGCTCATGGCATTGTATTCTTTTTGCTTCTAAGATTGGGAGAATGAACGCATAGAAATAAGAAAATATTAAACTTGACTTCTCCTAAGTTGCACGAAATCAATCTCAAGTAGCCAAGTTCCAAAAATTTTGAACAGTGTTTTCATTGTTCCCATACTGACTGAATGGTCAATGGTTTTCTTAACCAAACTTGGCATACAATTATTCACCTACATTCTAGGACCAACAAGTTAAAAAGCTATCCCGAACTGGCCTTGAAAACCACATTTTGCATGTGGTTTAAAATCTTAAATACAGTCTACCTAACACTACTGTATGGAGAAATAAATTTGAATACCATGAAGATATAAGATAACTAACAAGAATGAATTCTTTTTGCTTCCAAGCTAGCAAGCGACGACACCGAAAATATAGAAAAGAGAAAATATGAAATGCTAACTTCACAGGAATTGCAGGAACAACAGGATATTAAGTCAAACCACAAGTAACTGAATGAACACCAAACATATGGAACACGTTTTAACAGATTTATCAGATTATCAGAAAATGCATAAAGGAAGGACATGCTGTCAACGGAGTCGTTTTAAAACGGCTCCGTTGACATAAACCGGATTTCAAAACTATAAGCTAGTAAGTAACAAACAGTGAAACCAGGAACTTTTGAGTTCTTTATGCAAATAAACCCTCAACAGATCTAGAAGGGAGTAGAACAATTATTCAATTCAATATCCAATCAACGGATTAAAACAATGAATACGATTGACAGCACTAACAATATAGATATTTGGAAGAGAAAGTTAATATGTACATGTGAAAGAGAGAGTTAACATAGACATCTGGAAGAGAGAGTTACAAGTTTTTATTCAGTATCCATTCAGGAATAGATCCAGTTAGCAAATTTCCAGTGAGGTACCTGAAGAAAACCAATATCTTCGTTTAGCAAGTACTAGTTTGCTAGGCTACTGAGCATCAAAATGTTATCAATAATATAACCACAAAATTTGGCGTTACCGCTATTTTTAAGCATCTGAAAAATTATTTACTGCAAATTAATGAGTCAATCACTTTTCAAATAACGTTTCTACATCCAAATAAAATTTGACCATCACTTCGTAACCACGCATTTAGTAGATTACCATAACTAAACAAAAGGGCCAATTGAAATGCCATATTCAAACTCGTTTCACCAAAATACAAGTCGAGGTTGAAGACATCCAATACTTAAATATGTCTCATGTTATATAGATTTTTTTTTGGGGTTAGTGTCTCTCCTGTCATATAGTTACCTCCAAGGATAATTTACCTTTCCAATAGAAGGAATTTGAAAAGAAAAACTGACCCGTAACCCATTTTTTTATAACAAGGAAACTGTTTGTAGGGAACTGCCGGGTTATTTATTCCCCCACCACACATATAGATCAAGCAAGTCCAACACCCATGAGAACTACACCCATGAGAACTACGGTTATCTTGTGTTGGTGGCCCCAAGAGGTCAAAACGAGTTGAGAACAAGACCATCATCTACACATTGGAATCAACTGAACCATAACTTTACATGAAGCATTTATTCGTTATAAAGGAATGAATTATTTGCAGCTTTCCATTTGTTATACAGATAGGAATAATCCTCTGCATGTCTTCTGCACTTCTTTGCCTCTTTTTGCAAAAGAGTCTCTACAAAGCTTTTGAAGAGGCCTATGGTCCTTTTATACTTTCTTAAAGGGCCAAAAGTGCAAAACGTTGGATAAACGTTAATCTCACATCCAGGCATACCTCTCATTTCGCTAACAAGCATAAATATCTAAGTTCATGGGCTAAATGGTTTTGTACCTCTTTCCTTTGTGTTCATGTGTGCGTGTGTGTGTGTATTTGTATGTGTGTATTTGTATGTGTTTCATCAAGTTTCTTCTTCCAAGTGTTCCTCGTAAGGTCATGTGCCTTGTTCGATGGAGGAAGGCTCTCATATACTTTATGGAGTGTCCCTTGTCTTTGTTACTGGTGACATGACTGCCTATGGTTCTTAATTACTGAATGTCTATGCTTTTCCTTTTCTGGGCTCATGGTCACTTGAAATGGTTGACATTGAAAGCCCAGTATCACTAAGCCTCCAAACAAGACTCCTCATCTCTTGTGATTGACCCAATAGGGCTATCTAGCTAGACTTCAACCATATCATTTGATTCCACCAAGACTAGTTTCAATTAGGCCTAAAAGTCATCTTCAGGCTTCTCATGTCATTATTACTGGCATTAGCCTTTAGACTTCAAAGCTGATCTGGTTCAATCATCCAGTATTGATTTCACCCATTTGATAGGTTCTTCAAATCCAGGCTTACTGGGTTGATAAACGCCAGTTGATGGCTTTACTGCACACCGGCTATCACGAAATGTCTACCTATACTTGACACACAAAGTTATAAATTAAAAGTATGCTTACATGTATTTTAGGTATGACAGACGTCTATAGCTTGGAATTTCTCCACTCAGTTTGTTAAAACTTAGGTCTCTGCAAGAAGAAGAAAGGGAAAAAAAACAACCGTAAGAGTCTCCATGGTCAAAAAAACACTTCTCTGTTGAGATTCACACTACTAAATAGTAGTTATAGTAGTAGTATCAACGATAATGCCCAACAAACGTACTAGATTCCTTGTGCAAAGAAAAGAAGAAGGTGAGAATTTGCTAACAATATTTTCAGGTTCAGCAGTTGCCCAATATATTCAGGTAGCTGTCCACTAATGTTGCAACTCCTCAAAATCCTGCAAAAATAATTGAATGCATATAATTGCAAATAGTGTTGCTATATAATGAATGGTTGACTGAAGTCAAGAAAGGTCCAGTGGAGAGTGGTCTAACATGTCAAACACCATGGACCTCAAGGTAGGCTGGAGAAGAGAGAGAAGCAGTTCACAACACACACACAGAGGTTGTGGAGTTTTTTGGGACAGAGCAATAAAAGCTCCCATCAAAGAATATAGGGAAGATTTTTAGTGATGTAATATAGAAGGTCAGGACGGTCAGGTCCTGACCATATACTCAATATTCTAGAATTATGCTAGGAAATTGTCAAGAATCTGATATAATTTGTCTTGATTCTCGAGGTTTCAGACAAGGGTTGGGTGACATATTCTGTCTCCTAGTTGACTCAGACACATAGTAAGCACATGGGCTGTGTTAAGGCTAACACCATGAGTCCCATGCTGATGTGGCCATTACACATCATGTCCAACGTGTCACGCTATACAGCAATATAGAAGACACCTCCACAATTACTTTTTTCAGAGTTGTATAGAAGCATTCAACTCACAATGTCTGCAGGTTTTTCATATTACTAAGTGGTGGAAATGTCCCTTCACTTTGATTCAGGTCACTAATTCTCCTGCTTAAAGAGATTCAACAAAAGCAATAAGCAACATAAGGACCATCCATAGAAGTACGTAAAAGCTGTGAAACAAGAGAGATTCACTGACAAATCAGTCATATTATCCAAAAGAGCAATGCCAGGAGGAATTGGTCCATCCAAACCACTTGCCTGAATACTTCTGCAATTACCAAATGAACAAGTGAATATGGTGAACTTCTATAACTAAAAAAACAATTGACATGTCAAAGAAGCTTGTAGTCTCACAGTCTTTCAAGACTCGTCCAATTTTCTATGAAATTTGGAATATTTCCCATGAAACTGTTAGCACCAATCAGGCTACATTTTGTCATGTCAAGATTCAAGGAAAAAATGTTAAAATGACAAACCGGTTAATTACCGAAAGAAATATAAACCGAAAAACAAAAATTACTAAAGCTTACAACTCCTTCAATGTGGTCAGATTTGCAAGTGTGTCTGGCAACTCCCCGGTAAAAAAGTTTGAGGTGAAATGCCTTGAATAACAAAATTAGTTTAATCAATTACTATTAACCTTAACGTTCCAAACCCTTGCCAAAAACAAAATGTAAGTTCTAGATTCCCAATGTAGATATCTATATGACCATACAAAAAATTACCTATAGATTCTATACTATTATATTCAGGGAGAACAGAACACCCTCTCGGTAAACCCCAAATTTGAAGATGTGTGGATCCCTTTTTACCCAAAATGCCCATCAAAAGTTTGTTTCTATAACTCATTTTATTTCAAAAACTTTAGAACACAATTTGAAAACCACACCATTCCACATCTCTCATTTTCCGCAACTGAATCGATTTCTAAATACATTTTACATTCTCCCTCTTTCCCTTTCCCTCTGAAATTTTTTTAATGTAACAATAAATTAAAAATTGCACGCGTCACGAACCCTATTACAAATAAAAGAGGGCTTACATGCGCTCTATACTGGAAAGATTTCCAAGCTCCGGAGGAATAGCTCCTGAAAGCTGATTGAACTCGACCGTTCTGTGAACATCTCAATAAAAATTAAAAACAAAATCAAATGCTTAACAACACGATGCTCAGGGGCATTTTGATCTTAAGAAAAACCCACAAGAAACATGAATTTAGATTTCTTACAACAATTTGAGTGTGCTGATGTTTCCCAACTCTTTCGGGATCGAACCCGTCAATCGATTTCCAACAAGGGAGCTGCGGAAACGCCATTCTCATACTATAAAACCATAAAAGCTTCAACGCAGCATTACACACACACACGAAGTCACGAACACGTACGTACGTGTGCGTGCGTCGGTGTGTAGAGAGTGAGGTTCAAATAAAATAGGGAGAATGTGGAAAAATCCGATGGTAAAGTGATGGCTCCCAATTTTATAGGACTCATTAACTGCGAAAGTGGTCTGTCTGAATCTATTCCGTGGATATACAGGTAACAAAATTTATAAATGGGTGTCGCATACCATGCCATTTAGTTTATTTGTTTATTTATTTATTTTATTTGATTTATTTTTATTTTTAATAACAAAATTTATTATTTAAATAAATTATTATATTTTTTGATTTTTTTTATCGAGACAAGTTAAAAAAGTAATTTTTTTAATTAAAATTTTAAAAAAGATAAAAATAAGCTAAAATAAGCTTTTCTCATCGAGACGATTTAAAAAAATAAAAATATTTTAGTCAATAAATGAAAAAATTTAGAAAAAAATAAAAATAAGCAAAAAAATAAGAAAATTAACCCAAACAAAGCCAATGTTTAACTATAGTATAATGTCATATTTTATATGTATTATTTAAAAATAAATAATAAATCTATAAGATAATATAAATAAATAATAAATTTATAAAATAATATAAGTACTATATATAAAATATTACATAATATAATAAAAGTAATTTTAGTATAAATTATATTATCAACTGATAATAGAATTTTAACCACGTAGTCATTTTTTTTTACCGTTTTAGTTCTATTCGATAAGTAATACAATTATTAATTCATAAAATTGAGACATTAGTTAATTAAAAATGTATTATTTTTCATTTTCAACAGTTATAATGACTTGATAAATGTATCATTTAAATTTTTTCTGCTTGTCCAGAATAAGAAAGATTAACTCTTAAATATGAGTAAATTAGACATAATATAATTATTCTAAATTTAATATAACTGAATTTCTTAAAATAAAAATTATGGGACTAAATCTTTTATAAGATATAAAAAAAATTAATCTTTAGATTTTTCTATAACATTTCACCAAATATAATAACTATTAGAATTACTCACCTGGTTTGTGGCTGAATTTATTAGGTAAGCCACAAGGGTCAGGCTCCTATGCAGTTGGCTTTCATGAGGTTCACTTTAAAATTTATTTTGATAATTTAAATTATTTATTTTATAAAATTTAGTGTGTGAATTATTTATAAATAGATAAAATTAATTCGATACTGTTAAGTATTTTACCAAATTGCATTTGTGTTTTAAAGATAAACATTAAAATTTATTTATCTCACTTTTAAAAAGATATATATAATTTTTTAAAATAATTAATAATATTCAATTAATTTTATTTTTAATATAGACAATCTATGCACCAAAACCTATAAGTCAATTTGAATCATTAAAATATGACTAGAAGTGATCCACACAACAGCCAATCATAAACATACTTGATTGAAGCCACAATAATTATCCCTAAATTTTATATAAAAATTTATTTATATAAAAATTCAGTCTAGCCAAATATCTCAAAATATATAAATAAATTGCCTATTTTTACAAAATAACGATTTACCTTGAGAAGTCTACTAAAAACAAAAAAATTAACCATTTTATAAAATAAAACGCAATTTATTTATGTATATAATAATATCCGATTAAATTGAATTTTTTGTATAAATACCTTTTTTTTGCAAGACATACAAAAAAAAAATAAGTGTTCGAATTATGGTTGTAAATACAATTTAAATTCACAATAAAATTTTGAGATATAAAAAAGAGATGTTAATGTTTGAATACATGTTTACTAGTTTCGTGGAACCCCAATCTTTAGGGATTGTACCGTTGAGGTAGTTGCGGGCGAGGTCACTGCACAAATGAGAGTGAGATGAGACCAAGTATTCAATTGGGTAAGCTACTGTTTGGGATTATTAAAAAACTTGTTTTAAAAAATAAATAAATAAATTTTTATGTTATTTTGTTTAAAATTTCTAAAAAAACTTACTAGGCCTTGATTGGCAATCTTGATTTTTTAATTTTTAGTTTTTTTTGCTAAAAATGCCAAAAGGCTAAGGTTTCGTTTAACAAAAAAAATCAAAAAATCAAAAAATTAAAAAATTAAAAAGTCAAATCAAAATACAAACTCTCATAATATTTTATTCAAACTCTCGCCACTTTTAAAATATAATAATATTTTTTATTCCTAACTTATTTACTATCATTACTAACTACATATAATTATTAATATCAAATATATAAAAAGGTAAAATTATCGACTTTTAATAAAAGGCAAAAAACTAGTTTTTTTAACCCAAACAATCAACTTCAAAAAAACTAGTTTAAAAGCTAAATTATCAAACAACTTACTTTGAACTCAATTTAACTTTTTGACTAAAAATGCAAAAAAAAAATCAAAAAAAATTAACTTTTAAACTAGTTGCCAATCGAACTAGTCTTTTTTTTTAAGAAAAAAAGATTATACGAATACCAAATATATT
>JAOTRH010229482.1:0-10224 GCA_034768845.1 Heliamphora exappendiculata
CTCTTAATCCTGAAATAATTATTGATTTGTGTATATTTAATATTCGTTATTTTGATTCATTAGAGGGTGCGATCTTAAATGAGTCTATATTCCCGGTGAGTTGGATATCAATATTATTTATATGGCAAGTATTAATTATTGACGGAGTCCACGTCCCGAAAGATCGAAATTGACGATATCCCCTTAAGGATGCTTATAATTTTTGACCGGGCCAAACCCTACAGATGAATTTAATTATTTGGCGGTCAAATAAGTTAAGCGGAATGACTTAAGAAATATGAAAATGCCGATTAAATTAAATTGTCAGTAATTAAATTTAATTTGCAAGTATCGAAAATCTTAACGTTGGGAGAAATGGTAAGCATTTAATAACAGGAGCTCAATGCAAGAAGGCCTCTAGATTATGAGTCAAAGTGCAATTATAGTTCTTTAGTAGTGTGAACTGTAATTCAGTATTTTATGAAAATTACAGATATCGCTGCGTCTTTTCATAATTGTAGAAATCGCCCGTAGGTATCTGTGTTCCACTGGAAATCTTACTCATAATTACTACCTAGGTCCCTACTGTAACCCTATATATATACGGGTAGGCTGAACCAGTTTAGATTGATTTTCATATCATTGTTGATATATTATTTTTGTCTTTCAAGACTTAAAAATATATTGGGGTTCTGCCGGTACGAGTTCTCGGAGGATCGTAACCCACACTACGTTCGAAGATCGCATAAGGAAATACGGTAGAAGATCTGACATGAGTTTCAACTCGGAATCAAATCGTAGTTGAAGATTGGATCTACAAGAGGTATTCATGCACGGGTTTATTTTTGATCGTTCGACGTCAAAATTTTTATCTAGAACCCATTTTGGAGTTTATCCGTCTAGTTAATTTTTATCGATAATTATTTTTTAAAAATAATGATCTTGGCAGTATTGCCTCCAACAGTGGAACCTCATCGCCTCGTTCCCATTCGCAACACATTGAGCTTGGTTCTTGCAGGCACCGTCCATGGCGGCAGCGGCACCTAGAATAGCACAGGATCTCACCATGTCCATGAATTGCTCGAATCGGATCATGGTTCTTGATAAATTCTCTTTCTCTCTCTCTTTGTCCAAATCTGGGGATTTTGTTTTTTCCTCGGAGATGTGTTATACGAATTGAACTTCATCTTCTTGGGTCTTCTTTTTTTTTCCTGTTTGTTTCTTGGGAATATTTAGGAAAGAGTTCAAACCCTAGAGAAGTAGAAAAATGAGTTCAGCAGATTCAATAGGATTGAGCTCGTGCACTGCGTTGGCTTGATTACTGCTGTGTGTGTGTGAGATTTTCGATCACATGTGGAAGGAAATCGCTGGGTTAATGAGAATAAAAATATTTACCAGTGAGAATGAGAATTATCAATCACATGCTGGAAGAAAATCGCTAGGTTAATGAGAATGAGAATATTGACTAGTGAGAATGAGAACTTAAAGTGCTGTTCATAGCTAGTTCTCATTATTTTTACTAGTGATAATATATTCAGTATTTGTAAAAATTTATTGTATAATGAGAAAGAGAATTTACACTCACATTACAAAATATTTATAATAAGAATTTATTGTATAATGAGAATGAGAACTTATATTTTTACTGTTTTTACCGACGAGAATATTTTCAGTGTTTTTAGAACTTATTGTATAATGAGAATAAGAACTTAAACTCACATTACGAAATGTTTATAAACTAAACTATACTAGCTATAATGTATAATGAGAGAGATAGAGATTCTGCTTCATTTTCGTCGTTCACGGCGACAAGACGGGTCAAGTCGTTAAAATGCAAATCCAGAGTATTAGACCACGTCGGCCTTCCTCATCATACGAACCCAAAACAGTTTTAATATATACTTTTCAAAAAAAAAATGGGAATATATTTTGTTCGTTTCGGTCATTAATGGCCTGCTTGAACCCATTTAAACACTCGTTTATATTGAATCAAACCGGTTCAACAGAGAAATAACAAAAAAAATGAAAACAGCAGCTTGAGTCATGTCCAGTTCATAATCCGCTTTCACTGGTGCCGTTTAATAAAAGGACTCTCTCTCTCTGTAGACTTCTCCCCTAGAAAGAAATAAGCAACGACATTGCCAGTGTAGCCGTCGCGATCTAAATTGCCTTTAAATTTTAAAATTGAATGAGAGAATACCAACGATACAAATTGAAAATGGAATTTGAAAGACACATTTGATAAAACACATCACAAAAAGAACTTAATAAAATATAAGTTTTCAATTGGAACTCATTCCTAAATAGCCTATCAAAATAAAACTTCTCACTTGAGCTCCCAATTTAAAATGACATAAGATAAAAAAAATTAACTTAAAATTAATTTACTAAATGAAATCTTTTTAAATGTACCTTCTCAATAGACTAGGTCTTCCCAAATCAAGCTACAAGGGTGTTTAGAAAAATTATTATTAGTAGTTTTTAGTTTTTTTATATTAATATTAATTATTAATTATTAATTTTTTTAAATTTTTATAATTTTTACTACAATTTATAATAAATTTTTTTATTTTAATTATAAATTATAATTTTTATTAAATACTCATAATTTTTACTATAAATAATAATTTATAAATTATTAATTTTAATAATACTAAACGCCACCTACGTTACCCGTGAAGCCAATAAATACGCTTACCTTCTTTCAAGGGATCTCAATCCTCAGATGGAGACATTTTTTTTATCCATATATTTTGAACCGTATGAATAATCAACTATTTTGATGATGTTGGACATATTTTTCCCTTCAGTTTGTTTTATTATATTGCTCCCTTTAACAAGAGAGAGAGAGAAAGAGAATAATTTTTTAAAAGTTTAATTCTTAGTTCCTATAATGTATTTAGTTCGCTTAATTTTTTAAATTTTTTATGTTTATTATTTTAAAATTTTTAAAATTTAAGATCATTTAATTTAATACTTGATATTTTTATGAACAAAATTATCTTTATTATCTACACTCTCTTAATTACTTAATAGGTCGTCAAGTTATCACTGTTTATCAACTCCAATTGCTAGCGTTGTCTTTTTTTCAACCTTTGTCGGTGATTTTTGCAGCCATCGCCAATGATCATTTTTTGGCAACTTTCTATGGATCACTTTTTCGCCAACTCTCCGGTAATGATTTTCAACGACTTATGGCATCTTCTCACAATTTTCATCTAATGTTTCTAGCAACTTTTTCAACAACCCACATAATTGATAAATTTTACTATTCCTTATATTCAAGCAATGAATTTTATTTTTGTTCATTTATTTTTGATTACAAATAGATAAGTTATCTTTGATTTTATTATAGGTCAAAACTATAAAAAAAAAAATTCACTATTCGCTCTATTTGAACAGGGAGACTTATCTTAGTTCACCTTTTTTTATGTAAAGAAATAAAATTATCTATGATTTTATTATAAGTGTACACTAAAGATAAAATTTAATATTCGTTGTATTCAAATAGTAAAATTTATTTATGTTCAATCATTTTCATATACAAATAGATAAAATTAGCTCTGATTTTAATAATCACCGCAGTTAGTCGTTGGAAATCGTTGAAAAATCACTAGAATTGGTCGTTAGAAGTCGTCAAAATTAATAGCCGGAGTTGATCCCCAGAATCGTTGTTAGAACATGTCGGAGCTCGCCGAAAGTCGACAAAGATGATAATCGGAGTTGGTCGTCCGAGATGAAGGTGAAAAGATGAGAGTATTGAGATGGAAGGATAAAGTGTTGAGACAAATAAATGAATATTTAGAGTAATATGAGTATTTTAGTCTAATTTAATATAATAAATTTTATTAGTCAAAATTTTTTTTATTAAATTTAATGTAATAAGAAATATTAATGGTGACTTTACACCAAATGCCCCCAAAAAAAAAAAAAACAGAACAAACAAAAAAAAAAAGCTTAAGTTGGATGTGAGTAGACACATGGGGCACATGGAAAGGATGGCAAAGGCTGTTCAAAATGGACATTGACAGTTACTCTTGAGGAGTGGATAAAGATCAACATTTTGTCGCATAGATGGGCCACACCAAACGAAGATGACTACCAAAGTTTTGTTTTATTTTTTTATATTTTTATTTAAAATTTAAAAAGTTATATAACTTCGTCTTTCAATTTGAAGACTTTTAGTTTCTTTTTTATTTTACATAGTTTTTTTATATATATATTTTAAAATATTATAATTTTTATTATACATATCTATTTTATAATAAAAAATATTTTTAAAATCTACTTATTAAAATTTATTAAATAAGATCCATATTGAATATAAAATTATCTAAAAATAAATTTAAACAAATTATAATAATTTTAAACAAAGTTTTTTGCCTTTTAACTTAAAAGCCACCCATATTCCAACCAAACAATTTTTTTAATTTTTTAACTTAAAGTGACTTAAAATTAAAATACCAATTTAAAATCGATTTGCCAAACCAACTCTACTTTCCACACTCTGTTAATTAATACGATATCAACATAAAAATGATGAAAATCTGCACCCTTCTTTTAATCAAATATATTTTTTATTATAAATAATTATAAAAATACTTTCTATTTTTCATCTCTACTTTTTTCCCTGCAAATGAGTAAAGTGTATTTTTATAATTTTTCCTAATAAAAAAAAGTAATTAGCTTGAAAGTGAGTTCCAATATCATTTTCCTTAATAAATTAATCCAATTTAATTTCATAAATATTAAATAATTACTCGAATGTATCTATTTATCTATCTATACACTCTTTTGTTGCTCGGACCATTCAAGTCCAGAGTGGCAAGTTAAAACCAAGAAAATAAATGGAGATTATATTTCCATTTTCTTTTTGTATAAAATGCGCTTCATTTGTTATTCAGTATTCAAAATTATAAATAATTCGCTTTTAGTACATATTAAAATACAAATTTTAAAGTGTATTTATAAAAAAGGGAATGCAAATATCAATTTTCTATAATTAATTAAGTATTTACAAATGGCCAAGTCCATACATACAGGTTCTAATTTGTAATTTGTTTAAAAATTAGTTTTTTATTTTTGTTTTTTTACTTTTTAATCACAAAGTTTGAGTTGAAAGTAAAAAGTTTGATAAATTAACTTTTAAGTTAGTTTTTGTAGAATTAGTTGTTTAAATAAAAAATTAGTTTTTTCTCTCATTTCTAGCTCAAATTAGACAATATTAACTTTTTATATAATTAATGTCAGTAATTTTATATAATTGAAATTAGTAATAAATACATTATCAAGTCAAAAACATTAATTCCTAGGCCAGAATTACACACCAAGATTTGCCAATATTCAAATTTTGGGGGTATTCCTTGGCAAGTATCATACATGGGCAAAGCCAGTTTTACCCAACCAAGCATATCCAATAAGTAGCAGGGCCCATTTTAAGCCCATCCTAAGGGTCCAAGCATAACCCTATCATATCTGCTACGTTCACCCCGGCCCATTCATAAGAGGCTATAAAAAGAATACATGACGTATCTCTTTCGTTATGGGCCGCAGGGCCGGTACATATTGCATTGAAGTAAAATAAGTATATTAATTACTTAGCGTTTGTTTGGCAATTTGGATTTAAGCCAATTTTTTGGTTTTAAGTCATTTTAAATTAAAAAGTCAAAAGTTTATTTAATTGACAAAATAATCACTTAAAAAGCCAAAAAAAGCCAAATAAGCCACGAAAAGAATTGACCGAATTGTCCTCATCTTATGTTGAAAAGATAAAATTAAAATTTATTTAATTTTATATGTAAAAGAATAAAATTGAAAATTTTTATCAAAAAAGCCAAAAAGTCCAAAAACTAAAAGAATAAAAGTTAGAGATTGAAAAATGAGATTTTTTGGTTTTTTGTTTTTTTGATTTTTTTGGTTTTAAGCCAAAAAGTTAAAAAATCTAAAAAATCAACTTTAAGTCGATTTGCCAAACAAGAACTTAATTTGTACCATTAAAAATACCATAGATGGTAGAACCCATGACAACTTGAGTTCTACCATTCTGTACCGAATATAGTTTTTCATGGCAAATGGTTGCTTAGATGGTAGAACTCATGACAACTTAGGTTCTACCATTCAATACCGAATATAGTTTACCATGGCAACTTGGGTTCTACCGTTCTGTACCGAATATAGTTTCCCATGGCAAATGGTTGCTTAGATGGTAGAACCCGTGGCAACTTGGGTTCTACCATTTTGTATCGAATATAGTTTTTCATGGCAACTTGGGTTCTACTATTCTGTACCGAATATAGTTTTTCATGGAAAATGGTTGCTTAGATGGTAGAACCCATGGCAACTTGGGTTCTACCTACCATTCTGTACCGAATATAGTTTCCCATGGCAAATGGTTGCTTAGATGGTAGAACCCATGGCAACTTGGGTTCTACCATTCTGTACCGAATATAGTTTACCATTCTGTATCGAATATAATTTTCCATGGTAAATGGTTGCTTAGATGGTAGAACCCCTGACAACTTGGGTTTTACCATTCTGTACCGAATATAATTTTTCATGGCAAATGGTTGCTTAGTTTCCCGTGGAGTAATTGTTTTAGTAGAATAGTAGAACCCAAGTTGTCCAATTATTTAAAAGGGATGGATGAGTTTAGGGAATAATAGAGTTTTGGAGAATAAAATGTATAGAAAATTGGCGAACAGTCCAATTTATAAGACGTTTACTGTTTTTCATCTAGCATAATATTTTTTAATGAGTAAGATACATCCGCATAAAAGTTTTAATAAGCAAGGTTATGTTGGAACAAAAATACCCTACAATAAATAAATTTATCTGTATTTTTTTAAAACATGTATGAAGAACAAAAATAAATTTATTTGTCTTTTATTGAAAGCACATGTAAAGAATACAGATAAATTTATTAATTTTATTGAAAGCATACATAAAGAACGCAGATAAATTTATCTGTACCTTTCAAAATATGTATAAAGAACACAGATAAATTTATTATCTTATTGAAAACTCGTATAAAAAATACAAATAAATTTTTTTATTTGCATTATCTATATTGCTATGTAAACAGATAAATTTATCTGTAATGTATAAATATACAAACAGATAAATTTATTTATTTGCATATTAAACATATGAATAACAAATGAATATTAAATAGATAAATTTATCTGTTTCATTATTTGTGTTGATATCCAAACAGATAAATTTATCTGTTTATATGGTATTTTTGAGAAAAATTGCACAATTGGACCTTACACATTAAAATTCTTGTTGATGGATCTTACGAGTTAAAACTTATTCTTTTGTACCTTTGACTGAAAGCTTCTAAAATGTATGAAGGGATTTCATTATTTCTGTGAGGGCAAATAAAATAATATATTCTGTCTCTTTTACAAATTAATATTCATTAATATCCAAAATAAAAACAAACATAATGTATGTAAATACATAAGTATTATTGTTAGAAATTTTAGGCTTAAATCCCTCGAAATAAGATCAATAGATTTAGATAATCAAATAATAATTCATGTAAATTTCAATCTACAATAGCAATAATGAAATAACAAGAACAATCAAAATATACACAAAATTTATGTGGTTCGGCTAACTGTCTACCTCAATAGAAGAGAAGAATTAATTCACTATACTCTTTAATACAAATTATAAAATTCACTATATTCTTAACAATATATGTGACATCAAAATGAACCTATCACTATATTTTTATATTCTCTCTAGTCTATAATTTGAGCTTTTTTAAATATTTTAACGAATTATTAATGTTCATATATTTTAGAGTCATAACCCATTTATACTTCTTTAAATATTTTAACGATCGTATATTTTAGAGTCATAACCCATTTATATAGATTTCAATGGAAACGACTGTATAGCTTTCACCTGTCCGCCACTGTGCTTTCAAATTCGCGTCTATTCCAAATATAATCTATATTACAATTCAGCTCACTGATGGGACATGTATCTTTCATCCAAAGGCTCATAAGCTTTAGCCAAATCTAACGAAGAGGAGGCGTGAGAGAAACACAGACATAATGCTCTTTAACTCCCCCCAAACGCATTTTCAAAACAGCCTCATTACCCCGCCCAAACCAGCGCCTCTCTCTCTCTCTCTCTCTCCGATTAGGCATCCATCGAAACAACCGACTGTCATCTTCCTCATTTCCACACCGCCGCCGTAATCAAGTTGCCACACGCCGTCGTATTGACTCCACTGCTTTGTCGCCGTCGTCCTGAAGCCGCCGCAACGCCGCAAGATCTGTCCGTCCTGACGCCTCCGTCCTATAGCCGTCGCGCTGCCTCTGTTTAGGTACTTATATTTTGCTTCAGGTTTTGATTTCCCTCCCAAGCTTCCCTCTCCCCCAATATTTTTCTTAAGGTACTTCTGTTTCTTTTTTCCTTTTAACAGATCTGAACTTCCATTATAGATTTTTATGTTTGTTTTGGTATAAATATAATATTTTTTTCTTAAATAAAAAGAAAAATACAAATGGGTTTTTCTCAAGTACAATCTGAATTAAAAAGGGAGAGAGAGAAAGAGAGAATCGAAATAGAATTTTACCCGGTATTTCTAACTGAACGGATTCCTGATCCTTTTTGTTGATCTTGATGGTTCCTGAGTCTTCAATTTTTAATTTCTAGGGTTTGTCAAGTGTTTTTTTTTATAGTTATCCATCGATCTATTACTCTGCTTCCAATTTAAAATTATGGATTATATTGCCCATCAACTTAATCTCTGTTTTTAGGATCGAAATATTGTTTGCTAAATTTCTGTTTTTTGATGATTTTGATTGTTTTTGTAGTCGAGTGAGAACTGATTCTCTTCTGAAGCAATAAGGAGAACAGGGTTGTTTCCATTTGTTAATTGAACAGGTATCGTAGTTGTTTCTATTTTTTTTTTTAGGGTTGTGATGATGGGATTTTGTTGGGTTTTTCGATTAAAATTTCTCGGATTATTATATTTTGGCCTTTTACTTATTTAACATGAAGTGCGCAGTTTTAACTAAATAAAAAAGAATAATGGAATGCTTGTAAAAAGTATTTTTTATTTTTTATTTTTTAAAGTATTATGGAATGTTTGTGATTTTTGGTATTATGGTTCATCTATAAGATCTGCAAGATATTTCAATTTCCTCAATTAACATCTGAATTCCTTAATTAAGATCCTCATTCTTAGCGCCATTTTCTTAGTTCCATAGGTGGCTGTTTATAAAAATGTAATGAGCAATAGGTATTGTTTTGCTCTTTACTTTTGCTGCGCTCATCCACAAGGTGTCTGTAAAAACTGCTGAAACACACCATATATGATTTTGCATTGATTTTTCATTCAAGTCCAGCAATGTAAGCATTGTTCTTGATATTGTTGTCATTTGTTTTGTCTGGAATAGGTTATTGTTATAGATATTGTTTGCATCTGAGTGTTCTTTCTTATTTTCCAGCCCCACCTTTTCATAGTTGCTAACAACATCACTCAATTTTTCATAAAAAGATAAAATAATGAAATGGAAGAAATAAAAGATTAAAAGAATTATTGGGAAATTTTGCAGAATTGAAGTTTAAGGTGTTCTTTCTTTGTATTGATCCTCACTTTTGGATTTCAATAATGTGCATGACAGTGAAATGACAGGATAATGCATTAACTGAATCTAAATAATTGCTGAAAATACTAAAGTTTTGCATCATTCTCCCTCCATCTTATTTTTTTACAGATGTGTTGCTTTTGTTGAACGATTGTTTTTCTTTTATTACATATGTAAATCTAAATAATTTTTCTTTTGTTGAACCATTAATTGGAGATTTATTTATTTATTTTGTATTTTGAAGTGTTTTATTTTCTTTTCTTATTTTCATTGTAGAACACATTGAACAAATGTCAACTGAGTTGCACTGATGCACTAGAACTTATTGGCATATTATATACATGTTGTTGAGCTGATGAAATGTATTTTTTTTATGTTAATTGCGTTTGTAATTGGTGGATCCTAAATTATTAGGTGAGTGTGATGTATTTTATGCATTATAGCATTGGCGGGAATCATGCATTAGACACCATGTTATTTTCATTACTATAATCTTAAAAGATCACCAAGTAAAATTGACAATTTCTTATTTCGCGTTATATTCGTTTATCAATTCCTTTGTAAAAAACTCTATAATTTTAAAACATAGTTACAATCTTATATTTCTTAGTATTTTATAATCTTTAGCATTGCT
>JAOTRH010229493.1:0-10223 GCA_034768845.1 Heliamphora exappendiculata
ATCACCGAGCATGTATATTTTTTATTATGGCGTTGGATTTCTCCCAACAATCTTAAGAATGAGATTGTCCTCCAACAGGAATTAGGGGGTATATGCTACTAGGGTATATTGGCATGGTAGGCAATGACAGTTTTGCAATGTTAGTTTTTGCTGATGATAGAAATCTTGGTGATGTTTGGGGTGACTGCTGGTTTTAGATACTGGATCATGCTGCTTAGGGTGGTTAGCTTGGCGCTTAGTTTCATGATTCCACTGTTGCACACTGACCCTTTGAGGCAGCCCTCAAGCACCCTTAACTCTCCCTCATTTCATCCATGCATCCATCCGTACTCTTATCTTACTGATGGATATGAGATTTGGTGTGCTAATGGTTATGATTTGTGCTACTTTGGTGTGCTGCTGGATTCTACTGATGGAGCTGATGGATTTTTGAGCTCTGGTTTGCTGCTGGATTATGCTGGGGAGATGTGTGTTTTGCTGGTTGAAGCTGTCTGGATGTGTGCTGCTGCAATTGAGGGGACGTTGCTGGTTTTGCTGGTTCAGCCGTGGGAGGTGTTTGTTTTGCTGGTTTAGCTATTTGAAGGGGCGTGGGAGGTGTTGAGAGATGGCCAATGCTGATTCTTGCTGTTAGGGAGCAGCTAGTTTTTGCTGGTGCATGGTATGGGTTATGGTGGCAGAAGCCAATAGCAAGCTTTGTGGTTTGGTTCTATGCCTTGTCTGCACATGTTCTTTTGGCATGTTTCTTTTGGATTGTTCTTTTGTTATACTATTTAGGTTGGCATTTTGTCAAATATGGGGTCTTTTTTTGTAATTATGAGAATTTAGTTATACTTTTTTTATGACGTTTGATGCATCTTTGTAAGGGAGTTAATCCCTTTAGATGCTATTCATCATACCCTTATATAATATTTTCTTCTTTACCCATAAAAGAAATATCTCTATTTATATCACAATAATTGTTGTTTGAATATTAGATATGACTATTTCTCCTTACTCAATCATGTTATTACATGACATGACTCGTTTCGCATACACATTTTTTTACCCATTAAGAAGCGGTGCAAAAACAGACTTCTAATTATATTTATTAACTATATCTATACATAAATATATATTACATAGTAGTTATAAATTGATCAATAACTATTAGATAAATTTTAAAATTTTATCTTTTTATCCTGATCTTTTTAGTAATTAATTATAATTGACATTTACCACGTGGCTACTCTAAATTATCCATCCATATATGTAAAAGCCCAGTTCTTCGTCATTTCGTCCTTGATGAAATTCCAAATTTGACCTGAGCGGATGGTTTGGTGATAGTTTGGTTTAGTATGGAGTTTTAGCGTAGAAGTTTAAGGAAATGTGCAATTATTGTAAATATATTTTAAGTTTATTTTGATGATCGTATCGTTCATGTTATAGAACTCGTAAAGAAGATTATTTTGTACAAAAACTTAAATTGATCGAATATAAATAACTAAATTAATTGAACATAATTATTATAAATAAAATAAATGAACTATTTTAAAATTGTATATACTATTAAAATAAATGTTATAACACACTATATCTACAGATATTCGATCAATCTAATTTTAGACATGGATGATCTTAGCAATATTCTCTATTAAGTTGAATGATTCATATCATCTAGATGAGCTTAGGATGATCTCATAAAAATTAAATTTATTTTTCCATTTCGTTCATTCATCTAGAATTTTATCTATTAAAATGACTGATTATTATAGATATACTTTTAATTTGATAATTCATATAGTTCATTTTGTAGAACTCATTTAAAAGATAATCTATGAAAAAAGTTAAATTGATCGGATATCAATAACAAAATCATTTAAACATATTTATCTTGAATAAAATAAATGGTTTATTCTTAAAATTGTGCATACCATTAAAATAAGTGTATCAGTCCACTATATATATAATCTAACTTTTTACTATATTGGTCTTTTTAATATGCTCTATAAGATAAATGATTCAGATAATCGCAGTGAATTTAAAATGGATCAATAAAAATTAAACTCTATAGTAAATTTAATATGGGCCATGAAAATTAAACCTTACATTAAATGGATATTTTCTACTGTGTAGTTAAGTGATGTGTTTTGCTACAAGAATTTTAGTCTTTTTATCTTTTTGCTTATTATTTAATTTTTTGTAAATATAGTTGGTCAAAGTATTAATATAAAAGATCATAAATTATATTTAGTTAAAATAAGAATTAGATAGTGAAATAAACTTTTATATGAATTGTTGATGAATTAATCAGCATCATATGAAATGGTTAATTATTGTAAAAATATATAATTTTTTGGTGCATAGCACGAGTATAACGGTATTATATACATGTACACATTAATTAACATATGATATTAAGAAATTTAAGACATTTAGTTCATTTGAGATTTAAAGGGAACTTGATCATATTCAAATTCTACTAATCATTGCGTATACTCTACGTCAACAATTTGTTACTTATACGCAAAATTGACAATTTTGTAAAATCTTTCGCATTAAATTCTTTGGTGAGTTTTTTTTATTAAAAACTCTGTAAGTTTGAAACAAGTCTACAATGACATTTTTAAGTAAAGTTATATAATATTAGACTTCCTTTTATATTATTTTGCAATACTAATCTTACTTCACCATTATTATTTATATGTATAATATATAAATATTTAGCGTTGTGGTAAAAAACTAACAAATGGATTAAACTTAACCAAACACCTTCTAACGATAGATTAGAGGTGACAAGACAAGGCCGAGGGGTTAAGCTCTTCCACTCTCTATAAAAAAGCACTATATCAAAAGCAAATGTATGATCTATGATTGAATTTCTCTAAATATTTTCTCTCTTAAGACCCGTTTAATTTGGGTGTCGGAGGACCTCATGCTGGTCACCGATCGAGAGGCTTGCTTTGTAGGTACGCCGTCATAGAGCACTTGAGAGCTCGGCCGTCTTTAACTTCATCAAGTTCTTAATTATCAATTAAAATATAAAAATAATCATAATTCTCCCATTTAGTATTATACGTAGGTTACTTTTTTTTCCGGCGTGCAAAGCATGCAGCAGTTACCCTAGTTATTAATTAAAATAGATTATACCATGCCACTACTAGTATCTATTTGTCTACCCATCCATATATGTATATGCATGTGTAATATATATTTGGGCTTCAAGTTTGGTATTCGGGGTTGACTCATTGGTCGGCCTAAGACCAAACTGAATTCGGGTCGAGCTTAGGAAATGAAGCCCATGCCCATACCGCATTCTTCCATCATGGTGCTCAAGCCTAAAAGAATTTTGGACCGAGCTTGGGTTTCACGGGTTGGCCCGAACCGACTTTCACCCCTAAATAATAAATAAAACTGCAAACTTTGAAATGTTGTGAAATTTGGGTATGGTTTGATTAATACACAACTATTGTTAGTTAGCTATGCTCTTTCCTTTCCTTCATTCCATATATTAATCTAGCGACGGAACGATGTTAGGACTATTGGGGACCATGGCCCTTTAAGTTTTTTTCAATAATTATCTCTTATGCATTGAAAGAAAAATTATTCAGAAATTTAATGGAAAATGAAATATAGAAGATTATGGTCGTGTTTGTTAAATCTTTTTAAATTTTTTTTTTTCATTTTAGTAAATTGTTCAATTTTAATTCAAAATTTTGTACCTTTTGAGTTCATCTTTTTACGAAGAATCAAAAAGATAGAAGTTTTAGACAAAAAAATACAAAAATACAAAAATACAAATTAAAACTTCCAAACAAAATATAACTTATTTTTGTCTTTAATAAACTTTTCTTACATTGATCAACTTTTTGTTTTTGTTTTTTTTTTACTTCAAAGCATTAGTTTATATTAATATGAAAAAACAAAAAAACAAAAAAAAAATTATGGCCGCCGAGATATTGAACTCCTAATTCTGTCCGTGTATGAATCCCGTCCATGAATCTCGCGTAGTAAACTAGTGTTGACTCATATTATGATAAGTTCTTATTATGTGCACCTCCAAAAAAATCTAAAGCATATACAAGTATTCTACCGGGTAATATGCAAATGATTTCACTCGTCAAAACCTTAGTAATTAAATCGAAAAGTATCATCTTCAATCTCACCCTTCATATCATCATAAGAATTAATGAACGAAGAGAATAACTATGTGAACTCGAAGGTGGTAGCCATGATGAAGAGAATGTCTTTATTTAACGAGACCGGACATCAAAACAATTTGCAAAGAATCACATAACCAATTCCTATCAACCACAACTGTCCAGCATTTGGGCTTGAATACAGGCCAGAACCAGAGGATTTGTGGGGATAAGGACAGATTTTTGGTTATGAGGCAGCAGATAAAACTTGATATGAACAAAGTGTATGCATTTAGAAGCTCCTGCTTTTGTTGAGAAAAGATATAATGAAAGGACAATAATGCCCTCCAAACACCATGTAAATCTTTGGGTCACAATAATGCTCTTCAAATCATGTGGACCATTAAATTAGCTGGATGCAGTTCTATGGATTCAACCTGTTTTGGCTTGTGTTTTTTGCAATGGGCTGCCCATTCCAAAGGAGCAACAATTGCCCAATTAGACTATGTTTGTTTTGGGAATTTGAATTAAATAAAATAAGAGAAATAAATAATATCGTGAAACCTGTATTTTTTTTGTCCCATGAGATAGTGACGGGGATTATGGGCCACTCAAGAACTTTTGTTTGGTGGGGTCATTAATTTTTTTTTCACACAGGTTGAATAAAATCAAATCAAACTTTATGAAACAAAATTGTGCATAAAAGTATATATTCATTTCTAACTCAATTCAATTTTCTCTAATTTCATAAATCGCAACATTAATTTGTTTACTTAGCTCGTTTAGTTGACTGACTCTAAAGTGATAAATGAAAAGATTAATTTGATCTCAAATGTTAAATTAAATTGACCCCAAAATCTATAATTTTCTGTATACATTTATTAGAATAAAAATGAGTTAAGAATTAAAATGTTATTTTAAAACATTAAATGCAAATTAGGATAATTAAAATCCAGTATTAATAATATCAGCGATATATGGTATCACTTTTATGTCAATTAGGATATAAGTAATAGTCCATATGGGATATTAATAGTTCAATTTGGTCAAAACGAAAAAGATTAATTTGGGATAATCGAAATCTTATTATTTTAAAATGCAAAATTAATTTTGTTATAATATATTTTATTGTGCATTTAAATACATTTATTACCTTATATTTATATACAAAGTTATTGCACACGTTTCTTTTAATGGCTCAGGCAAGCAAATAAATACTTGTTTTTATTTTTACCGTTAAGAGGAATATGGATAAAGGATTGTATTTAAAGAGCACGCCGTAACAAGTTAATTTTGGCTGCACCATTATATAGATGTGCAGTAGAGGCTTGATAGAGATAATTTTTGTATAGAAAAATTCTTTTGAATAATCATAGTATATTTGAGTATCCCAAATAATATATAAGTATTGAGTTTTTTGTTTAATTTTGGTACAATTAATAGAGTTTTTCAGACATTTTCACATTTACGAGTACACGTTTGTGAGAAAGCGACAACTGAATTTTGGAAAGTAAGACGCCAACAACTTGTTACACCGAGTCACGAATTTTGAGGTGCGAAAATTTACTTTTAAGAATAGTGAGATGTCTCATATCTCTATCTATTAGTTTTTTATATCTTTGACGTATTTTAATTTTGCATAATTATTTATTTTTAATATTTATTTCGACATGTTACAAAAAATATTTATCTCCTCAGATTTTACAACAACAAGCACTCCCTCCAAGAATGCAATAAAATCTCTCTGCCAAAAGTTCATCCCACATGGATAATTTCTTGGTTGTGGGTGCCCAGAAATCCAAAGAGATGTAAGAAGCCAGGGGGAGAGTCCAAGGAATGTGATGACACACATATGTTGCCTCCCATGAATCACATGAAGTGAGTCAGAGACAGTAAGGATGATGATCAGGTGCTATGTGACATTAGAGATGGTCCACAACCCATGTGTTCCTTTTATATATATATATATATATATATATAGACAAGTTCCACAAATAATAATTCTTTTTAAGAAAATATTTTCACACAAAATAGATCCTATAAAAAGTATAGGATCGTGCATAGTGAAAAAGTTAAAAGTTAATTGTTTACTAATTTTCTTATAAACTAAAATGGTAACAAAAATTAAATATTTTATATTTTCTTTTTCCTTTTTTCTTTACTTTAATATTTTTATGAATAATTTTTTAATGATTTTCTTAACAACTTAAGAGTGCCTTTAGATGGAACAACAATATCCCACTTTTGTTGTCTGTAAATGAGAGATAACAATAATTCATTTAATATTTATTGAATTTTTTTATTTACTAAAAATATATATTATATAATACTTTCAAAGTTTGACATGTGAATTTTTTTTGAAAACTTCGTATATAAATTGATTTGCACTAATCGATATTTTAAAATTAAAAAACGCAACTAAAATTTTTTTAAAAAAAACAATCACACAAGACAAAGCAATTTTTATGTGAAAAATCCCAAATCAGGTAAAAATGTAAAACCCCGACCCATTTCATTTTCGAAATGATTTAAGTGTTGATGGAGTTGGAGTTAACACTTGACCACGGTAATGTTTTAGGTACATATTTGGGCTTATGCATGGACACTGGAAAAGTTTCGTAAAATTCCAATGGTAGTTCAGTTGCCTGAAGGCGGTAATCCAGTTGACTGACTGGATAGTGTGGAGGTCTAATCGACTGAAATAGGGAATTCAGTCGACTGATCCGTGGCGGTGGAGAATGTTCGAGATTCTAGTAGCCCTTTTCAATCGACTGACCTGGGTGGTTCAGTCTACTGACCTCCTATGTTTGGGCGTGGCCTATAAATATTAGTTTTTGGGAAGATATTTTCAGATCTGGTTTCTTCAAGACTAAGTTTTACATAAATACTCCACCTTTTCTCTAGTTTTTGGCGGGCCCGGAACTTAATTTTTGGCAAACGAATAACGGATTCTTAGTATCCGTGCCGAGGGCTTCGTGTTCATCTGGATAGAATCTCGTTTTGTCTTGATTCGTTTTTTGAGGCGTCGAGTTTTTAGCTCAACGAGATAGGATTCTAGACTATCTTACTGCTAAAGGGTGTTACATGTGATTATACGCATTTCTACCGTTTAAAAATGCTATAAATGTTGATTTTTATGTTTAAACTATGTGTGTTCGGATAAAAAGCATAATTTGCGCTTTTCTTGATTTATTACATGTTGTGGACGTGTGGATGTCTTTGATTTTCAAAAAAGTGATTTGAAAATGGAAGGATTTATGAAAAGTTTTGAAAATCGTGTTTTGGAGGTTTAGAGCTAACCTTCGGGGTTAAGTCTCGAATTTTAAACGTTTTGATAGAAACAGTGGAAATATTTTGAAAATGTTGGTAGGTCTCCATTGTTGAATGGATGACGTGGCGGATGACTATTGAATCTTTTATACATGATTAATGTATAATTTTTAAATTTTTTTGTAGTCGAGTTACGTATTAATTTTTAATGATTCGATAGATGTGCCATGACAGTGCGTGTGTATTGGGCCACCATTACTCTTCGATGAAAGTTCAAAAACTTGCGCAAGTAAGTGTTTCGCTTCTTCAGGTTAATCCCCGTAAATAAAGTGGTAGGTGCTTTGCTCATTCGGGTTGATCCCGTAAATGAAGTGGTTGCCTCTATGTGAGGCGTGCGTTATTGTGACTCCATATAGAACATGTCATTACCTGGCAAGCCTGTTTGGCTTGGGTCTAGGATAATGAATATGAGTCTATAGTTGTTACTTTTGTCCTGGGTGTGAGAGAGTCGGTACATAGAAATCATTCTCGATTGTGTGAACCGAGTGGAAAATAATGTTTTGTTACTATTTTTCTTTAACTGTTAAACGTTATTTGTATTGTTGAAATGCGTGATTTTAAGGATGAAAAACCTTTTTGGAGGCTTGTATGGTTGAGTCGATCTTATGCTATGTGATTGCATATTCTGCTTTACTGTATTATAGTCTGTTTTTATTGGGATTCGGCTCACGTTGTGAAATTTGTGAAAAATCTTTTTCAAGTGAACGTAGTCATGTAGGTTGATCTTGAGGTGCCCGGAGGTGGTTGATGACATGACTCTCTTTGTTTTGTCCTTGTTAGATAGTTTATACCGTTTGTATATGAATCATATTTAGATATGACATGTTTTAAATTTGAAAGCATGCGTAATGTAATTCTTATGGTTGTGGAGTCGATGTATGCATAATTTGTGTTTTTGAGAGAGACCACGGGATGGCTGTTGTTTTCAGTAGTCTATTATTACGATTTTCGTTGGTTGGTTCAACATTTTATAAAAAGGGTTTTCGATTGGTTTATGCTTCATTTAAACTCTTTTGCATCGAGGGAGATTTTGGAACGGCTTATGCTTCTTTTTAAAACATGTTATTTCTTTGCCCAAAATGTATATTTTGTTTTAAAGGCTTAGTTTTTGCGGGCCGTCACCCTAGCCTCTTGGGCTGCTCTTTTAAATCAAATAAACACTCGATAGTGCATTTTACAAAGGTTTTATCCTTGTTTGGGCATTATGATTTTTGACTCGTTTGTGTTTGGGCAGTTTTGGTGGATCATTATATCTCAAAATGGTTGTTCGTGAGCGTTTCGCGTGACCTAGAGTTTGTGGCGTGACGACTTGGTATCAGAGATCTGAGTTTGAATATTTAAAAGTCATGGGAAGAGGGTGCATCATCTTATTGCATGTGCTTGATTGCATGTGTTTAAGTGTTAATTGTTTTTAAAGTAAGAGCATGATAGTTTGTTGAGCATGTGGATGCCGTATATATGTGAATATGGAGGTTGAACCTTAAGAGTGATTAGTCTTGCATTTGAGCATTTGGATTAACAAATTTGAAAGCCAAGTTAAAAATTTATTTGGCTGATGTGTTTTTTAGCAAGAAAATCTAAGTGGGTTATCCAATTTGGCGTGTCTTTCTTATCAATTCTCCTCGGTATATGTGATGGGTTTGCATAATCGTTATGGTTATGTCTTAGTACGATTATGTGGTATGTGTTAAAAATAACATGATAGATCGACCTTAGGTTGTTGTGTTTTATATTTCATTTATATATGAACTGCGTAACCTTTGAGAGGGTGTGGCCGTGGTTTAGGTCTTGGATGTGCGACACAATTGTAATGGTTGCTGAAAGGCAATGTTATGAGTTGAGTGTCGATCGCTTAGTTCGTAGTGAAACTCATTGGTGAGTTGGGGTTAGCTGCGTGAGATTGGTCTTGGTTGGTAAACTATTGAGTGTTGGTATGAGCAGAGTTTTGTTTGGGTGCAGTTGAAGCATGGTTAGTGGCTTGGTTTTGGTAGCTGGCTCCTCCTGAGAGTATGTTAGTGAAAGTTGAAGTCGTGTTATGGATGGCCTGGTGAGTAGGGGCGATGGGGTGTCGGGAAGCCTAGAAAATCAGTTGCTATAACTAGATTTGTGAATACTAGTAATCCTTTTCGGTTTAGGTTTGGTGTATGTGGTTTTGGCTGTGTGAAGGATTAAGTATGTCGTGAGCCATATACTATGTTATGAGCCGTGTACTCGGGGTGGGGTATAGACGGGAACATAGTGGATGAGAGCATAGTAATCCTTAGTCGGGCATATGTTGAGATGGCATAACGTAAGTGGTTCTGGGGATATCCCTTGCTAACAAGGTGTTGTTGGTAGTCAGAGTATTGTCTAATGACTTGGACGTTGTATATCTTGTTGAGATTTAAGAATTGAGTTATGAGTGAGTAAGCTCGAGGATATGGGGACAAATATGAGTTGCAAATATGCTGAAATGAGTATGGGTTGCGACTGTGTTAGAATGTGTAAGGGTTTTGTTAGAATTAGGCAACCCAAGAGGGGGGAGAATTGGGTTTCTTTGCTAGCAAAGGAGATTTAAAATTTTTTTCAGAAAACCTTTTAATATCGTACAAGATCTAGATATGCAGAAATAAAAATAATGCAAGAATTAAAAGGAGAAGGATAGAGATAAAGAACCAGACACCGGGATTTATAGTGGTTCGGCTTGATCTTTGCCTACGTTCACTCCTCAAGATCTCCCTTGAGTATTTCCACTAACCAGAATACTTTCGGGCGTATTTCAAGCCTTTACAAGCGTCA
>JAOTRH010229504.1:0-10223 GCA_034768845.1 Heliamphora exappendiculata
TTTCATAGGATCTTCTTGAAGCTGTAACAGGCTTGTGAATGTGCCCGTAAATATTCAGATAGCTCAAGTGGAATCTTTGAAGCTGTAACAGGCTTGTGAATGTGCCCATAATTATTCAGATAGCTCAAGTGGAATCTTAAAGCTTGTAAAGGCTTGGAATATGCTCGAAAGTATTCTGAATAGTGAAAATACTCAAGGAAGATCTTGAGGAGTGGATGTAGGCTAGGATAAAGCCGAACCACTATAAATTCCCGGTGTCTAGTTCTATTTCTCTATCCCTCATCTTTTAATATTTGCATTGGTTATATATCTGCATATCTTGCTTTATTGTTATATTAAAAGATTTCTAAAAAAAGTTTTAAAATTACTATTGCCTTTTTTAAAGACCCAATTCACCTTCCCCCCCCCCCCCTTGGGTTGCCTAGTTCTAACAGTCCAAGTGAATGAAAAAGGTTAAAACTAAAACTATGTTACAGCAAAACTATGTTACAGCCTACAGGTCAAAGCCAAGAGACCCAAAACTAAGAATTAAGGCTCCCAAATAAATGGTTTTTGAGATTATTATGATAAAAAATCAAAACATAATGATACTTAAAAGGAAACTAGATTAACGTTTTTGTAGAATAAAACTAAATTCTAAACCATTAGAAATTTCAGGTTTAGGACATTAGGATATAAAGTCCAAAACAAGATCAGAAGTTGCTGAACCAAAAGAAATGCACTTAAGTCAAGCCAAGAATTAAGATATGAGCCAAGAAGAAAAATAAAATTAAATAAAATGACTCTTGGCTGTCATTTTTTTCTAATCAAGCACCGTCTTCCTGAGTTGCATGTTTTCTTAGAATTCTTGTTTTTGAGTTTTTCCCTTTTCATATATAACATTTACATATCTTTAAATACTGAATTCCTTGTTTCATGGTTGTTGGACTTTGTGGTTTACCGCACTGTAATGGAAGTATAGCGAGCTTAATGGGTTTTATTTCTTGAAATATACCAAACTACAGGAACTTAGGTCTTCAATGAACAATAAAATCAAAGCTATTTTCAAGAAACAGAAACAAAGATAGCTAGCTAAAGACATGAATAATATACCTCAAGTATGTGATGTATGACAGAGTTTCTATGGTCCTAAATTATGGTTGAAGAAGAGCAGCGAAAACTAAGATCAATTGGAAAATTGTTTTAACCTGTCAACAAAATTGATGCTGTGAGACCTTAACCCGTTTTCTTTTCTCGGCATTTTTCGACGCGCGTTTCGTGTTTATGTGATAGCATGTTTTTATATGCTTTTTGACGTATGATCGGGGTTAGATATGCATGCGGAGTTGATGCCTAGGGTTGTGGGGTGTTGCGGTGCTAATTTTAAAAATTAGAAAAAATGATATTTTGGAGACCTATAAATATCTGAAGTTAAATATTTTCATAGAGATATTTTTCAAAATTTCTCTAACAAGCTTCCTGTTTTCTGTATGCCTTCTCTCTAACTTCTTGGGGGCCCGGGCCTCGGTTTTCGATGATCTAACAGCGGATCCTTACTATTGGCACGGTGGGCTACGCGTTTATCTAGATAGAATTTTATTTCAGTGAAGTTTAATTTTACACGTGGATCGAGACGTCGAGTTTTTAACTCACTAAGATAGGATCATAGACTCTCATTTCTTATAAAGGTGCTACGTGTAATCGTGTGTGTTTTTACCAGTTAAAAATGCATGAAAAGTCGATTTATGTTTTAAAAGATGGATTTTAGTTTTAAAATGGGGTTTTGTGTTGTTTTGGTGGGTGGAATCGAGTTTTGAGTTTTGAGTTTTGAGGTTTTGTGGTGGCTTCAGGCTTGGGCACGTCCGAGGGTGTCGAGAAGGTGTTTGGAGGCTTCAATTTGTGGTTGAGATGGTGGTTTGTGTGTGTTTGAGAGTTTGGCGGCTTAGAACACCAAGAACAGCAAAATCTGAATTTTTCTCGAGTGGTAGTTCGCTCAAGCGCTCGATGTCCGCTCGAGTGGACTTGCTACGCAGGACCGTTTTGTTTTGATGTTACCTCCCTCATCCAAACTCAGAATGGGGTCATTCTTATACTCAAATCGAAACCCCGAAAGTCGTCTTTCCAATGACACCTCTCTCACCTCAAAATTCTTTTTGTAGAAAATGTTAGACCATTTTCACCCATTTTGGCTAAATGTTGGAAAAAGGTTATTTTTCATCCTTGTGGGCCCTTTCTACCAATTTTCTTGTTTCTTGGGGTGTCGTGGGTTTGTGTGAGCTTGTGTTGGACGTGTGTGGCTGTCGTGGGTTTGTGTGGATCCATGTTGGTCGTGTTGGGTGTGTGTGGGTTCACGTTGCTGTGTTAGGCGTGTGTGAGTCCGTGTTGGTCGTGTCAAGGCCTTGGGAGTTTGTTTGTGTTTTGTCGTTTAGTGGTTGAATCCTTGGATTCCTTTTGGGGTTCTGTTGGTTGTGTTGTGGCTTCGGGGGTCGTCTCGTGGCCTCGGGTGTTTGTTGTTGTTGTCGTCCTCGGGGATGACATGGGTTGTTCTTATGTGGCGTTGGTGTGCTTATGTGTGAGTGGTGTCTGTGCATAGTTTCGTGTGGGGCGTGTTTGGGCCCATGGCTCTTTTCCTAAAAAGGGAGTTTTGGGAAAAGATGGGGTTTTTGTGAAAATCGTTCTGTAAGAGGTGTAGAGTTGGCCTTTGGGTGGGTGTGAGACCCAGTTTCGTTTCTTTGTTTGGTTTTTCACCCAGCATTGACCGCTCGAGCGAGGTGGTGGTAGAGAGGTATAACGTGATTTGTGAAACGTAGTGATAGTATGTAGTTTTATGCATTTAAATCCTGATTAGGTTATGCATAGGTGTATGGGATGGGATAGATGAACATGTGGTTTTGTGGATGTTAGCTCTGGCTGACGATACATATGTTGGGGCGTATATTGGTCCCTATGGTGAAAGTATGTAAAGACGTGTTAATTGGGCAGCTGACCGTCGGTGAAAGTCCGTAAAGACGTGTTAATTGGGCAATGGCCCGTAGGTGAAAGTTCAAAAAGATGTGTTAATTGGGTAGAGGTTCGTCGGTGAAAGTTCGAGAAGATTGGGGCTACGGTTCTTCAGTTAAAGCCTGAGAAGATGCATGTGTTGCGTGTGCTGCATGGGTTGCGTGCGTGGTGTGTGTTGCACGGGTTGCGTGCGTTGTGTGTGTTGCATGCACGGGTGACATGTGTTGCATTAGATGGGGGCTGCGGTCCTTTGGTGGAAGACAGAGAAGTTACATGGATTACATGAACTGCATTGTGGGACAGATATACCAGTTTTCAAACTATTTTAAGAGTCGTGTGAATCGCGGTTTAAAAATCATTTTCAAATTAATTTCAAGGCTCCTGTGAGTGAGTCTAAAGATGGTTTATATCCTCGCTTTTCTGTTTGCATGTGAAAAGTGTTCCAAAGGCTTGAAAGATAGTCTAAAACTGCACCTCATTTTCCTAACATGTTTAGCTTATACTGCATGCCTGTCTAGTTTCTATTGAGTTTTAGCTCACGGTGTGGGATTTGATTTTCTTCAGGTACCGATCACGCATGTTGATCTGGAGGTGCCGGAGGAGGTGGAAGAGTGTAGTCTTCTTTTTTGCTAGTTTTGTTACATGCATGTTGTAACATATTTTTCGGCGTTGGAGCCGTGTATTGTAAGTCGTTTGGCGTTTTATATACAATGCATGTATGATTTATTTTGAGAGTGTGTTCTCGGGTTGGGTTGTATGTTCTGTTGGTTGTGGGTGTTTCACGTGACCCAGAGTTTGGGGTGTGACAGCTGCTCAGCAAAAGCCAGAAGAAGAGTAATTACTTTTAAGTTTTATACTAACAAGTAACAAAAATTGGATTGCGGATTTTAATAGGATCATTATTCCATTCCATTCTTCATTCTAATCGCGCAAACATGGCATAATAGAGTGTATGCATGGTAAAAAAAATTTATTCATTTGACTCACTTTTTACGTTGCTTGCTGTATCTCTCATATGAGGCAAAATCAGGGGTATGGCATGCCTTGCCTTCCATTGTCAAAGCAGCAAATGAAATCCACTATCTTAGATTCTTAGCCAATTAAAAAAGAAAAAAACTCAACTTCATCACCATAACTCAAAGTTTAAGATGAATAGAAAACAAGGGTGATAGAGTAAGTTAAAAAAGAGCTCTTTCTTTTTCTGTAAACAACTATCGCTTCCCTCAGAACTTGACAATTTTTTTGTTCGAAGTGCCATCCAAGTGAACTGTAACTGTACTACGTTTTTAGCAGAGGACATGTCATTAGCACATCACTGGCCAACGTTTTTAGCAGGTATTGTATGATAAATGAAAGGATGAGGCCATGAATTACAATTGTTATCTGGGTGAAAGCAGCAGCACATTGCTACACAACACTCATGTAAAATATAATAAAGTTCTAGCACTTCTTTGCCATTCAACATTGCCCAAAAAAAAAAACTGCCTTTGCTTCCCTCATCCAAATGTACATGTAACGCTTCGATCCCATTTTAATATAGTTCGAATATGTTTTTGAAACCAAACCGATGTGAAAATCTTTTCTTTGAAAACTGTGCCTTTGAACAACCCATATATGCCTTAAAATCCATTTATGAGAAACTTGATTTAAAACAATTTTTTACGGTGAAATACAGTGGAGACTGCTCGAACGGACGCCTCACCGCTCGAGTGGTGACACACCCGAGAGTTTTTGCCAAAAAACTATGAAAAATGTCTATGTTTTGGAAACAAGATTCAAATAAATGATTTTATTAAACCTGTCTAGAGAGAGTAAACCGTGGCAAGGAAACAAGTAATTGAGAACCAAATCATTCTTTATCATGAGCCAAACATTGCTGCCAAAAATCATTCATAGATGGATCAAAACATTCAACCCAACCAAATAAGTACGTCCTCACATGCACGCATCACATGAACATATAACCCTAAGGTCTTACAACATTGGTATTTTAGTTCATAAGTACAATAATCCAAGTACCCAAAAAGAATTACATCTTTACACTCTCATTTCTCAAAAATTAACTATTTAAGAAAACAATGTAATCCTATCAACTTTCCAAAAAGCCATCAACCACTGGTCTTACTCCACGGCCTTCTTTTCGTTATTACCTGAAATGTTGTTAAACAACATGAGCCGAAACTTGTAGGAACACGACTAACATTGAATATATACATGACATGTGAAGATGGTTATGCAGGATATATGCATAAGTCTAATAGAATTCCCATCTTTCATTCCAAAGTAAATTTCTCGTGCATAACCTGGTTTGTACAAAACGAGTTTATTGTTCTCTATCAACTAAATACCTTTAACATTTTCAATTCCCAATTTATGAATTTACCAACCTGATAATTTATAACACACGCCTACACACACAGTGGCATTTCTTGTATTTTACCAACTTGTGGTTAACAAATTCAGGTGCCGACGCCGAACGAGCGTATAGACCCGCGTAACGTTACAACCAACCCGGCCACACAGGCCCCATGGAATAACGAGACGTTCTATACCCTGACACGACTAACGTCTTTTCCCAGTTCACTATCTGACGGGCAGAGAACCCAATCTACGTAGTTTTCTAGTCTTTCACCGTGGATCAACTCGTGCCCAACCTTAAACAATCCCTTGGATTTCAAATCGGCCCTTTATATATATATATATATACAAAACGCACGCACGAGTCCAACCCCAAGGGTTCCTCTCACCCAACCCGTATCATTATACATTTTCCTTATTCACATATTAAGTACTATAGGGCTCAAATCCCAAATTAATCGTTGTATGGCACCAACTTCACAAATTCATTGGTTTTATTTAACAAAATCGCACTTTCGGCTCGACATCAACTAGTGTCACTTAAATTCATGAAATAAAGCTCATAATAAGTTATAATAACTCCCAATTTAATCATTAATCATATCAATTTCATCATACCAATGCCTTAAACCCAAACCCCCAATTTCCATGGTTTAAATCAAAACTCAAACCCTAAATTCTCATTTTTTTTGTTCTAATCATAAAAAAGAACAATATCAAGATAGGATGAAGTTAAATCTCTCATAAATCCAAAATCTAGCCTCCATTATCTTCAAACTGAACTTTGGGTTTCAAGAGAACTCAAATTTCATGCACACATACTCATAAACTTAAAATATACGACACATATCACATAAACATTCAAAGAAAGTCTTGAATCCTACCTTTGGGATGCTAGATTCACGAAAAAAGCTTCACACAAGCTCAAATCACGAAGATTTCCAACCACGTGGTGAGAATATCGTCTTCCAAGACCAAAATCGGCTCTCCAACGGTTGAATCGCTGAGAGGAACGCAAGAAACTCACCCCAAATAGGCTAAACAAACCTCTATAAGCTCTAAAACCTAAACCTTAACCTTTACCCTTGCTTTAGAAAGAGAGAGGAATGAAAGGAATGAAAGAAAAAGGTCCACGTGATCCTTTAAAAAAAAATAGATCCGCGACAGTCCGCTCAAGCGGACCTCCACCGCTCGAGCAGCGGTCACCCTCTAGCAACTCTCTGTCACTCCACCGCTCGAGCGGTCAGGACCCCGCTCGAGCGGTCAATCCTAAACTACGATCTCCATCTTCACTAAGGTTACAACTGAACTATGCAACCATACAACATCACCCAACCGAATTTTTCTGCATAATTCCACCTTCAGGCATCACTACGAACATGTACTAGTTCAAAAATAAACTTTCGTGCATGATTTATATTTCCAAACATTTTCACGAGACATAACATATATATTTTAATTAAATTTCCAAAATTAACTAGGGTCCGAATCGTTACAGTACATGCTTGAAGAACTTATTCCAACGCCCCCTCTTGCTGAATTTCCATAATCCAACCCCATAGATATTGAGACTTTGTTAATAGCCAACACCTGTTCTTACTTTTGAGGTGCATACTCTTCTACAAAATTTGTCCTTCTAACATGCAAAATTCATATATATATATATATAAGAAAATTTCCCATGGTATCAAAATAACAAAGTGGACGATCATCATGGAGCAACAAGACTCGTTAATTTTTTTATTGTTGTTAATGAAGTCATTGAAGTACCTCCAATCTACTAAAATGGTTAGGCAAGGCAAGTTGAGCATCCCACTGTTGAATGTGAAGTGAACTAAGGAAAGTAAATTTTAAGCAACTAAATGCTTTTATTAATTACAGCCCTACATTAAAATACTGCCCATGGATAAGAGAAGGTTGAATAGTCTGGGATGATAATATGAATAACGAAGAGAAAAATAACTTGATGTAAATATGAAGCATCAAAATATCCACAGAAATGTTAAGCACTCAGTAACACATGCTATTGCTATGTTACGGATTTTCTACAGTTTCAATGATAATGGCAGAGCATGTATAAATGAGCAAGGCATAACTATATTGACCCCAAACCCTATTAATTTCCTCCCTTAGAAAAAAAGAAGAAAAGAAAAGAAAAAGACTATGAGATGAAGAAATTACAATTAGCTACTACTCTATTTAAATTTTTGTTAAGATCTGGCTACAATTAAGGCTTCTATCCTATTATAAGATGGCAACACCAGGTTCTGGAGAATCCATCAGTTTGAATGTAATAAGGAGGCAACAAGTGACCTTTGGCCCATGGAATGAGTATTCTCTTTCTGAAATGGGAGATAGGGAGTTCAAACCTTATCAAGTGCAAGGTGTGGGAGTAGATACATATGTATTTGCTGATAAAAAAAGAAAATATTTTGGCGAATCGCTCATTTTGAAGCCATATAACTTCTTTTGATAGGGCAGAATTCTTTATTTTAGATGCTAGGGTAGAATATTTGATCATGGAGGAGATCTAGTTTGATTGCAATGTTGATAGGTTGCTAGAATTTGAAAATGATTTTGTTGAAAAAATAAATAAGATCTAGAAAACTAGGTATCACTCCTAGATCACAGCATTGCACTGAGGGTTAGGCCATTAGGGATGTATAACTCAAACCCAAAAGAGGCTTCAAAATTCTGAAAGTACCAGCCCCTAATCCAATTTTATGCATTAGGTAATTCTTTATTAGAAATTTAACAATCAGCAAGTGACCTAGAAGAAAAAAAACTTGCAAGTCTATTTTACATTCTTAAGAAATTCAAGTCCCACTCTAATATCCTAAACATAAAAAAAATATGAAGTCTTCGTAGGCCTAACCCTTTTATTATTTTCTTGTGGTAGTTCGTCGACATTAATATGAACAGCGAGCAACTAATTAGCCAAGAAAATGAAAGATGCACCATTTGTTATGAAAATCAAAACCAATCAAAGAATATGCCATTAGGTAAATTAATTTTGAGATGTTTATTTTTAATAGTCACATACGTGCTCACTGCTATGGTTGTAAAGAAAAACAGAATTTAAAAAGGTTTCTAATAAATCAAGGGTTTGAAAATTAGGGTTTAATGATGTAATTACTTAGGGTTTACGAATTGGGGATATAAATGTATATCTCTATATATAGACATACATATATACAATATATACATTGAATTTCATAAAGTTCGGCGTTTGATGATTATATCGCAAAGCTCTCTTTGAAAGATTGAACGGAAGTTTACTCTCACTTCGTCTCGGGGTTTATAGATCTCAATTCTTCCCAAAGCTTCTAGTGTATATATATATAGGAACAGAGGGGGGAAGGAGATGAATATACCAACTGCTTGATGATGCGGTAATATTGAATGCTTTATTTGGATTAAATTAATTGATGAATGCTTTATTTGGATTTAATTAATTGATGAAAACTGTAAGAGATGAAAACTTAAAAAACTTCAAAAAACAAATACCAATCAAAGGGACGGCAGTGAATCAAGACACTGGGGGCAGCGGGTTAAGGGCAGAGGGCAGCGGGGGCTTGAGGGCAGAGAGCGGCAGCTTGAGACGTAAGGGACGACGGTGGCGTCTTAAGACGCAAGGGACGACGGTGGCGGCTACAAGCGTAGGTGTCACAGGCGGCGAAAGCAATGGCTTCAGGCGCAGGTGGCGATGGCGTGGAAGGGTGGCCTGAGGTGCAGGCGGCAATGGAAAAGAAGCAGTGCAAGCGACGGCGAAGGGGCAACGGCAATGGTAAAGTAGCAGTGCAAGCGACGACGAGTATATGAATGAATGAAGTGCAAGCGGCGCGCGACTGTATATGAATGAACTATATAGGTATTTTGTTTAAGAAATTGAAAACCCTAATTGCGATGAATTAGTCGTCGGCAAATTACTTACGCAACCAAAATTGCGTCATTTTGCTCGCCAATGGCAACCGTGAACGACCACCCTTCGTACATCGCTGACGAATATTCTCTAGTCGCGCAAAGCAGATTTGCATAAGGGACCTACCGCAACAAGACCTTCGTCGCCCACTTATTTTGCGCACCTGCGAAATTTTCAGATCTGGCGCAAGGCTTTGGCGTGACGTTTTTTAACCCCTTCTCGCGACGAGATGGGTAATTCATCCCGCAACATCATCCTTTGCCGACGAAAGTGGTTCGACGAAGAACGTTAACCAACCTATGGCGACGACCTTAGCAAATTCGTCGGCAAAGGTTAACCTTTTGCGACAAAATTTGTTTTCGTCGAAAAAAATCATCGACGAATGTGCATTTTCTTATAGTGTGGCTATTAAACCTTATTTATGCCATCATGAAATTTGAAAGTTATTTATAAATTATAAGACATACGTGCTAAGATGAATGCGGTGTTTCTTGTCTTTTCTTAAAATTTGATGAACTGTCTTTCAAAGATGTTTCAATATTCTTAAACTATGTTTTTGATGTCATCTTATTCATTGTAATATTAAGTACACTCTCTGTAAAGGCCCAATTTTAGGTCATGAGGTTATCAAAATTAAACCGATTACTGGATTAGGATTACATCGAAGACTTGAAACTCTAGAGAGCAAAAATCTAAAACGGGATCCCAAAACCAAAACCCTAATACAGAAAATTGACCGTTTAGCCCTAGAAATTAGTAAAATAAGCCTAAAACAATAAAACCTAAAATTCTAAAAAAATCTGTAAAATAAGAAAATTTCGATTAAGTCCAAATCAAGGATGAAATTGCATAAATGACTAAAAGTAGTTTATCTTATATAATCAAATATAATTATGGCTCCAAAAATCAAAGGAATTCTTATCATTATTTATGGCATGATGTGACAAGTCATGAGATTTTCACT
>JAOTRH010229515.1:0-10223 GCA_034768845.1 Heliamphora exappendiculata
AAAGAACTTGTGGAGAGATGGACAAAAACAGCGATACCCCTTCTGAGTCTTCGAATAACCAAGAAAGATGCATTTGACAGCCCGAGCATCCAACTTTGTTTGCTAAGGATGAGTGTCACGAACATAACAAAGGCAGCCAAAAATTCTCAAGGGTAGAGAGAAGGCTCGTTGCGGGAGAGAGGACCGCCATCGGAATTTTATCACCAAGGGTCTGAGATGAGAGACGGTTAATTAAGTAGCAGGCAGTTAACACGGCAAGTCCCAGAATTGCTTAGGCACGTGCATTTGAAACAAGAGAGCATGAGCAGTCTCCATAATATGGCGGTTCTTGCGCTCAGTGACACCATTCTGTTGTGGGGTAGCTAAGCAAGAAGTCTGATGAACAATACCACTAGTAAATAAAAAAGTCTTCAGCTGGGTGGAGAGATACTCGCCACCATTATCATTGCGCAAACATTTAACCAGAGCTTGAAATCAGGTTTTTACTTCCATACAAAATGAGGAAAACATAGATGCTACTTCAGATTTATGTCACATAAAATATAAGAAAGTCACACGAGAATAATCATCTACAAATATGACATTATAACGAAAATCAGAAACAGACTCTACTGGATACGGCCCCCAAACATCTGAATGAACCAAAGAAAAGGGCACCAAAGCTCGTTTATTGACCCGAGATAATAAAAGCACACGCAGGTGCTTTGCCAACCGACATGACTCACATTCAATACGAGAAATAGAGTGAAAACTAGGACACATACTATGTAAACTGCATATAGATGGATTCCCCAGACGGCAATGAGCCTCAAAACTAGGAGAGGGAACTACTGAGCAGGCCGTAGCAGCCACCTCCTCCACCAAGTAAAGCCCACCAGAAACTCGACTTCTACTGATAATCTTCCTCGTCGTAAGATTCTAAAAAACACAGCCATTAGGATAAAAAATCACACAGCAGTTGAGATCATTAGTGAGCTGACTGACAGATAATAAGTTAAACGGATTTCCAAGAGTATGTAAGACATTAGGTAGGGTTAAGGAGGGTGTGAGAGTAGCGACTCCACGTCCCATAACCGGTAAGGAAGATTCATTAGTCACAAGAACACCACGATGGCTAGGAGTCACCTAATAATCAGATAATATACCTGTTGAGTCAGCCATATGACAGGAGGCACCTGAATCAATCACCCAGGTAGATGGAGTAATCGCCAGACATGCACTAAGATTACCTGCGAAGGTAGCGGCAGCAGGAGCGGGAGGACTAGGGCTAGTAACTTGAGACCAAACATACTGTTTATATTCAGCTGGGGTCATCTCTACGAGTTGCTTCTGAGAAGAGGAAGACGAGTCTACTTGGGGGTACTCGGCAGTAGCATTAGCCACTGGGGATGGTCTTCCATGTAGTTTATAACACTGACTGCGAATAAGACCCTGGATCCCACAATAGTGACAAGAACAAGTCTCACGAGCCCCCCCACCTGTTCTACCTCCATCACGGCCTCAACCACGGCCACGGTCACGGCCACGAGTTCCATTGCCTCCGCGAGAAGCAACAAGGGAAGACTGATCATTAGTATCAGAGGAAGGCTGGGTGTCGTCACGGCGCATCGAACGACTCACCTGACGAAAAGTCTCAGATAACATAGGAATATTTGTCCCAGCAAGAATTTGGGAACGAGCCGTGTCATATTCATGATTCAAACTGGCCAAGAGGCACACGACGAGAATCTACATCCACTGTTCCTAAAACTTACTGATAGAACTGGTGAATGGAAGAAGCCGATCAAACTCGTCGGTAAGCACTTTAAATCCCATAAAGTGCTCTTGAAGAGGAAGACCAGCCTGTTGTGAGCGGAAGAAACCGCGCATCATATCATAAAGGCGCGATAAGTCATTTGTGGAGGCATAAATATCCTCTAGAGCCCCTCAGATTTTTTTTACCGTTTCGGCACTAGCAACCAAAATTTTGACACTTCGGTTCATGTAATTCATAATCTGACTGAAGAGACGAGCATCGCCTCGTATCCAGGTATGATAAATAGGAGAACTAGGATCAGGGGCATCATCAAATAAGTGAAAATCCAATTCCATGCCTTGCAAGGATTTCAACACATTCTTCCGCCACAACAGATAAACAGAAGCACCGTCAAACTTCTCATCGACAAGCCGAGTAGAAAAAGAGAACACCTTAGTTCTCAGTAGTCGCTCGATATCCGTCAGAGACTCAGCAGTCCCAGAAGTTCGAGTAGCAGACCTATCACCCTCCGATGTCATTCTTGTTCAAATACCAGATAACCCACAACCAGACAACCCTAACTGCATCAACAAAAATCGGACAACACAGAATTTGTTGTTGAATGGAAAATAAGCCATTGCACAGATGAATGAAGGGACGCAGTGAGGGAGACAAAACAAAAAACAGCACTGTAGAGATCTGTGCGACTGTTCCGACGATTTTTTCGGCGACTTTTCTGGTGACTCGGTTAGGTTTTCGGCGGCGGTTTAAATTGTTTGCGACTGGGTTTGGGACACAATCGGTGACTGGCGGGACTAGTTTGGTGGGTTTCGGCGACTGTGTAGGTTGCGCGACTGGTTTGGTGGTTCGGCGACTACATTTGGTGGTCGGCTAGGGTTTTTGAGGCTGTCGGCAAGGGTTTGGTGGTGTGACTTGGTGGTATTGGGCCGTCAGCAATTGTTTTGGGTGGTTGGCTAGGGTTTTTGAGGTTGTTAGCAACTGTTTTGTGGTATGTCAACGAGGGTTTGGTGGTATGACTTGGTGGTATTGGGCTGTCGACGACTGTGTTGGGGCTGTTAGCAATAGTTTTTGGGACTAGTTTGTTTGGCAACTGGTTTAATGAGGGTTTTAGTGGTCCGGCGACTGGCGGCGAAAGGTTGGTGGATCTAGCTAGGGTTTCAGAGGTGCAGTGGTGGCTGTGGGTGGTTTCCAGGGTTTCAGTGGTGGCAGCGGTGGCTAGGATTAGGGTTTGGATTAGGCTCTGATACCATGTTAGTAAACATGATTAGATTGAATGAAAGCGTTAACTCCAATAGGGTACGCAACAGTTTATTTATAGAACAACGAATACCATATAATAAGATATGGTGTGCCCAACCACACCGAATAATAATAATAATAAAATCATAATAAAGTTAACAAAATTAGTATCCTTTCACTAGTCTTGATGACTGGATGTGGCCTCTGAATGGTGAACATAAAACAATACGGTATGTATTAACATTAACTGTTATATCCTATTTTCTTCAGCTTAAATTTTCTGACTCCTACTAGAAACAGAGCCACACCAACTTTACACAATCTTATGAACCATCACCATTATATGATATCACTCAGCCTTACATGCCATCTAAACTTCCGATTTATTTATGAATAGAGCATTCTCAAATGAATATTTAGAGCCACCTAAACTTTCAAATAATTTATGAATCTTTTTAAAATGAATATCAGCGTTTTGATCACACTTCGTTTCCAATAAGTACGCTGCCAAAAATTATTTCTTACTATTTTGATATAATAAAATTCAAATACATTTGTTATGTGAAAAATAAAATAGTCATTATTTTCATGTATTAACAATATATATCTATTTGATATCGTGTCCCAGCACTATCATATCTTAGTTTTAAAAGTTTTCTAGTCAGGACATGGATGTTATTTCATATCCATGTCCAGTGTTCATACTCGTACTTTTTAGATTATGAACTAGATTTGGACTCCCAATGGAAGGGAACAGGTCATGAAATTAGTTTATCCAATCTCTCCTGAATAGAGCAAGATGGATGCTATGTCCAAAAGGCGAGTAATCTCACAAAGCTTTTAAGAAATAATGCATAGAAAAATCAGCACCATATTGTTGGTGGGACACATTTGGTTTAGTCCAAGAGAGAATCTTACCAATGGGATCAGGAAGAGTAAGATGACTGCGGAGGCCATCAATCCCAGCAGCAATTACAGAAGCCAACCCCAAATATGGATTTGCACATCCGTCAAAGGCTTTAATCTCAAAGTTGCTCACAACACCATCTGGAACTCCAGGCGGGCATGCCGTTCTTAATGGAGCTTCTCTGTTTTCTTTTCCCCAGCATTGGTAAGCTCCACTCCAAGTATTGGGCTGAATGCGATCATAACTACATACCCAAAAATTTGAGCAGGGAAATTAGGGAAAAGAGACTATACTATCTGATTTTTAAGATGAACATTTTTTTCCTCGCATTACATCTAGATGAAGTTCAAAAGCACAAAACCATACTAAAAGACCCTTTTTTCTCCTATTGCTTTACCCATGTTGTAGACATCAAATTCAAAGGCAATAATTTAAGTTGAACAAAATTTTGATCCTTCAAACTTCATAACTGATAAATTTTGCAAGAACTAGAAGAAATGCATAAAAAAAGTTACACACAAATAAGGGAATTATTGTTATTGTTTAACAAAAACAATAACATTAGAATATGCATCAGAAGCTCATCACAAGTGCAGACACCTATGACAGGAGGAAGAAAAAGTCACATGTATTCAAGGAACAAGATTTCCATTTGTTTTCATTGAAACGGCCGAAATGTTTCCGTTTCTTAAGCGATCGAAACGAAACATTAGTAGAAAATTCTAGTTTTTCCTTTGAAACAAACCAAAATATTGTGTACTATACCTAAACAAGTTTTATTGAAAAGATTAAATTTTCATAAATACTTTTACATTTGTTTTAGAAAATTATAGATGGTTGTATTTTAGTTCATTAAAAATAATATTATTAGTAGTACTATCAGCTAAAATTTTACACTTTTTTAGAATTAGAAACACTTGTATTTAATAAAATTTTAAGTATTTGATTATACATAAAAATATTAATCCATAAAACATTGATTTTTATGCTTTTAGACTCGTTCTCTTATGTGAATAGTTCCATAAATCTCTATATTATTAGTCTTTAATACATAAATTTCAACTTATATTTCTAAACATTTCTAATTTTGTCAAGTTTAAAAAGTACTCGAAACATTTCAAAATGTTTATGTTTTCATACTAATCGAAACAATACATCAAAATGAAATTTTGATCCTTGCATATATTGTTAAAAATGTTTTTATGTATTCTGTTGAAATACTTCTATTCTTCAAAACTTGACTTTCATTAAAAATTTTAATTTGCGGTACTGTGTTTCTAGTCCAAAGTTTCACCTTAAAACCTTTCCACGACAATGACATGCCAACACGTCGATTTTTAGAAAAACATTATAGGACACAACACATTTGGGACGCCTTAGAATTTTTATATATTTAGGGTATATCCAATATATGAATAATTTATTCAAAGTTAAATAAAAATTATGCAACATACCACTAATTAAATAATAAATTAATATATTTTATCTTGTAAATATTTCAGAACATCTTCAATGCGTATAACGGAAAAATATATTAAAAGAATATCGAAAGATGCTCTTGGAGAGTCGAAAAAAAAGCCCCATAACTGATTGGAATAACGAGATCTAAGCCATAGTAAAAATAAAGAATGAATGTTTTAAAATGTAATAAAAGAATAAAAATGAGGATAATTTTATAAGTTATACACAAGTTTGTAAGAACATTAAGAAAACCGTTAGATATACTAAATTGAAAACTTATGACGATTTTTATACTAGATTAGATAGTAAAAAGGGAAAAAAAGAACGTCTATAAACTTGCTAAGTGAAGAGAAAGGAAAATAACAGATCTTACTTAGGTTAAATGCATAAAAAGTGAGGATTCAAGGGTGTTAGTGAAGAAGGATGAGGAGATTACGGAAAAATGAAAAACTTATTTTGAAAAATTATTAAACGAAAAGCATGTAGAAAGATATGGAAGAAAGAAATCTGATAACTCGTATAAAACTAGCGAATGTAAGTTCTATCGTAGAATAAGAAATGTTGAAGTAAAAACTATAATGAAGAGAGTGAAATCATGTAAGGCTTTAGGACCAGATGGTATCTTTGTGGAAGTGTAGAAATGCCTAGGCGAAGTGGGAGTATTTTGATTAACAAAATTATTTAATAAAATCATAATGATTAGGAAAATGCCTAAAGAGTAGAGAAATAGTATTCCAGTACTTATATATGAAAATAAAAGAGAGGTTCAAAATTGTAACAACTATAGAGGTATTAAGTTGGTGGTCATACGATGAAACTACGAAAAGGAGTGATTGAACATCGTGTAAGGCTAACAATAATAATGTCACATAATCAGTTTGGTTTTATGCCTGGTAGATCAACTATGGAAGCAATCTATCTATTAAAGAGATTAATAGAGAAGTATAGAAAAAAGAAGAGAGATCTTCATATAATTCTTAGACTTAGAAAAGGCCTATGATAGTGCCTAGAGATATCATATTGTAGGCGTTGGAGAGAAATAGAGTGACAAATGGTTACATTTGTGTGATAAGAGATATGTATGATGGAGCTGCAACGACAATTAGATCACTTGTAAGATAAACAAGTGAATTCTCGATTACAGTAAAATTACACCAAGGATCGGTTTTGAGTCCTTATCTCTTTGCTGTAGTTATGCATGAATTGACAAAACATATTTAGGATAATGTTCCATGGTGTATGCTATTTGCTAATAATACTGGCTTAGTAGATGAGGCTAGAAGTGGAGTTAACGCTAAGTTAGAAATGTGAAAGGAAGCTTCGGAGTCAAAAGAATTTCGAGTAAATAGAAACAAAACTAAATATAAGGAATGTAATTTTAGCAATAATGAAAAAGTAAAGATTTAAAACTAAGAGATGTCTAAGAGTGAATATTTTCATTTAAAACTAAGAGATACCTAAGCGTGAATATTTTTGTTATGTAGGTTCGATTATTAAAAATGGTGAGATTGTAAATGATATAACCCATAAAATCAAAATTGGTTGGCTTAAGTGGAGTGTTTCTGGAGTTTTATGTGATGAACGGATACCTGCAATAATAAAAGAAATTTTTTATAGGTCAATATTTGACCAGCGACTTTATATAAAACAGAATGTTGGACTGCTAAAAAGATCATATAAATAAGATGAGTGTTGCGAAAATGATAATGTTAAGGTGGATGTGTGGTAAGACTACAAAAAATAAATTAGAAATGAAAAGATTCGTTTTATCATAGGGGTCGTATCAATTGAGGACAAGCTGGGACAAAATATATTAAGGTGGTTTGAACACATACAATGTAGACCAGTTGATGCATTAGTAAGAAAAAGTGATAATATCACGAGTAATTAAAACACTAGGGGATGTAATAGACTTAAATTGACATGAAATGCCGTATTAAGAAAAAATATGAATCTATTAAAACTAAGAAAATATATGGCCCTTAAAAGTGCAGATTGGCCTAAAAGGATTCATGTAGTTTACTCTAATTGATTTGAGACCAAAGCTTGGTTTGGTTTGGTTTGGTTTATCTTTAATGCATATAAGCTGCGTTTCAAAAAATTCAAAAAATTGTTACTATTACAAAATTCATCACCTAGATGTGTTTAGAGATTTCAAGCAATGTTGTTAAAGAGCCAGGAGGTGTCAAAAAAGTACTTAATATTATAAATATAGTATTGAATAAGACTTATTTAAAAAGTGTAGAACACTTTAGGAGCGTCCAAAGAATGTCAGTGTCCAACATGAGTGTTTGACACGCTTCCACAGTAGAAGTGCCCATGCTTCATAGGAAAAGGTAAATGCATCAGACAAAATGAAAATTTTTAAATCTGTACGGAAATTAGAAATGCAAGGATTATTTGGTGCAATTTGAATAATTATCTGGAATTTGTGTTACATCCTGTAGAGCAGTGGATTTAGAAATTATTGTGATGAATCTGCTTTTCTTATGCAGGACAGAGAAATTGAAGTAACATTCACAAACAGTGCAAAAGGTTTTCCTTGATATCAATATAGAATACGGATAGTTATGTAGCCAAGATATTGTTACACCACTGTAGAAAATGCAAGCTTATGTTAGTGCCTAGTGCCTACTTGTATGGATTTCAACTTCCAGCTGTGGCACACGTATTGCACAAACAGAACATAAAGAAAAACAAGTAGCAAGTGTTACAGAGAATCATTAATTGTAAGAAACAGTTTGAAACCTGTTTGGCAATGGTGCTGTAAAGGCCAAAAGTGAAGGAAGATGCTTTAAAACCCCTGCCATGAACTCTTCCCCAACCTTGGACATTCCATGCAGAGAGTGTCCACCAGATGCCATAAATACATTTTTTCCATTTTCCCACAAACTGATATGGACATGAGATCCAGAACCAATATCATCTAGCGCATACCTAGGCAAACAAATTACATGAAGAAAACAGTAAGGTGGCGTAGCTTCAAGAAAAGAAAATTGCAACAAGGAAATGAGTGGAAGTTCAACTTCGTGTGAAAATTGTTTTGAAGTATAAAATGAATTCCCAGCATCAAACAAACACAAGAGAGCAAAACTACCCACTGGAAATATAGCTAAAATTTAGACACAACTTCAAATTCCTAGGTACGTCAAATACAAAGTTGATATATATAACATAAGAAATTCCCATAAATGATTTAATATAGTAGAAACATTCACAAAGTCATTATCCATTCAAAAAATAGCCTAGAATGTGCATTTTGTTCAACAATGTAGAAATCTTGTATCTAGCCCAAAAGCTTAACCTATTAAGTGGAAAGCTCCCTCATGTGTACTAGGCGATCATGCGTTACACTCCCAAGCATGCGTGGCAATAGCATAGAATGTGCATTTTGTTGAACAAGGTAAAATTTTGTATCTAACCCAAAAGCTTAATCTATTAAGTGGAAGCTCCCTCATGTGTACTAGGCAATCATGTGTTACACTCCCAAGCATGTGTGGTAATACTCTTAACATCCCTCACGTGCAGTCACTTTTGAGGTATGTTACTTGTAAACTCTCTTTTTTCTTTTTTTATTTATCATCGTGCAACTCTTTTTTTTATGAGAAAATTATATTTACTTCCCCTGAGATTTAAACTTATTATATAGACCTCTCCTGAGCTCTCTGAAATGACACCGACTTCCCTTATCAGATACTATCGATTGACTCCGTTAACGGAAAGAGTACAATTACTAATTTATCCATTTATTTTCTAATCGATTGGCTGGCTTCTCTCTCTCTCTCTCTCTCCACATCGACTACAGATTCAAGAACCAAAATCACAGGAACGAGTTTTTCATTCAATCTGTAGTTAAAACCCAATAACATCATCAAATCACCAACATCTTCATATGAAACTAAGCTGTGTAAATTAAAACTAGGGTCCCAAAGCCCAAATCCTTATCTCCCCCTTCCTCCTCCACTACCTCCACCAGATCTGCATCTACCCCTCCGCCTCCACTTCAAAACCCTCCTCCCTGTGCGATGGTCTCCTTTTCTTTCTCTAATTATATCTAATAACCTAACCATTCCCATCAAATCAAGAAGTAGAGGAAATAAAAAATACTCCCAAATTTTGTTTTTGATTATATATATATATATATATATATATAAGCATTGTAATGTTTATCCAACCCCACCATCTTCATCTACATTGATGGAAACGGAGAAGAAACCAGATCCAACCATGGATTTTCCTCAAGATTTCAGATGTCCCATTTCCATGGAGCTCGTGAAAGACCCTGTGACCATCTCAACCGGAGTCTCAGACGACCGCAAGAATATCGAAAAATCAGCTTCTGCGAGAGGAAATTCCAAAAACAGAGACTGCTGCTATGGTTTCTGTTTTGATCGGACCCTATGAACTCCCTTATCTCCTCCACTCCCATCCTATTGGAAATCCACTCCGCCTCTGGGTTTCGCACTGGCCACTCCCTTATCTCCTCCACTCCCAGCAGTAACCACCGCCGCCGCCTTTGGGTTTCGCACGAGTTCTTCCAATTTTAGGTTTCCATTAAAATCGGGGTGTTTGAAATGGGGGTGTTTGATTTGATGATTGAAGGTATATGTGGGGTTGTGTGTGCGATTAAATCGACAGAGAAGATTGAGAGGGTTGAGGGAGATGAGTTGGGAAACACAGAGAGAGAGATAGAGAGAGAGAGAGAGAGAGAGAGAGAGGAGGTAGGAAGGGTTGTGGGCGTTGTTGGAGATGAAGGACGAGGCATGGAGGGCGAACTCAGAGCGGAGGGGTTTCAGGTGCAGATCGGGATTGTTGTTGGAGTTGGAGGGCATCGAAGAAGATGAAAAGGGAGAAAGGGGG
>JAOTRH010229526.1:0-10223 GCA_034768845.1 Heliamphora exappendiculata
AGGGTTAGGGTTTTGGCGACTGTTGGAGGCTGGTCTGGTGGATTTCAGTGCTGAAGATGATGGTGTTGGTGGGTGGCGGCGTTAGAGGATGAGGTTTGGGTGGTCGGCGGCTAGGGTTAGGGTTCAAGGAGGAGTTGTTGGCAGTGATGGCTCTGATACCATGTTAATTACATAGTATTAAGCTTAATGAAGACGCGTAAACCCTAATAGGGTACGCAACTGTTTATTTATAAAACAACGAAACCACACAATAAGATATGGTGTGCCCAACCACACCAGATAATAATAATTATTATTATTATAATAAAACTAACATTTTATGTCCACTAAGTGTTTGCTTTTTTGCTGACAAGAAAGTATACATGAAAAATATACCTCCGGTGCTGATCATTTCTTCCACCAGACACGCCATGCTACTGGTTCAAAGCATTTCTATATCAGTTGTATTTTTTTATGTTACAACATTTTTGCTACTGATTCAAACAATAGTTATCTGAGTGAAATTTGAGTTTTATCTTACTGGAAGAGCCTCAATGCAGAGGGAGAGAAACTTCATGGATGATGTTTTACCTTGGGGCACCAATGGGAAAGAGTTATTTTGTAAGGAAACAAATAAAATGAGAGTATTTCATTTCAAATATATTTTACGTAGGAACGCAATGCCATGAGAAAGTTATTTGTGTTTGTTTTTTGATTGGAGATTATAATTTTACTATTTGTAAATTAATTGTAGACTAAAGTAATTTGCCTGCACTAATGATAAAATTAAGGAGCATCGTTTTACATTAACAAAACAAAAATAAAGAGTTGCTTACACTAAAGTAATCATGCATAATTTTCATTATTCTTTTCAGGTCTACAATTTTTGGTGATCTGATTAGTTCGAGATGGGAATTTTCGATGGACTGCCAATTTCTCAAGAAAAGCGGTGTGTACACTTCATCAAATTCTTGAAATCTTTGGCCATGGAAATAAGCTAGAAATAGTTTCTCGACCATATTTTCATTTGCAAAAGATTTTCAATACCAGAACTGAATTAGCAATAACAATGAAGGGTGATGCTGAACTATTAAATGAGAGTGTGCATATTGGATTTTTAGGAATCTCTGTCTACTAGATTGTTATGAAAGAAAATCTGTATGATCCTGTGATTTTTAGGCACCCACTCTCAGAGCTTACATACTAGATTTTTAGGCAATATTTGTCTATTAGATTTTTTTAAAGTGTGATCTTGTGATTGGGTACCACTTTATGTATTTAAGCCATTTTTACTATTCCTCGCACCTTTGTATTCAATCCAAATATAGTTGCGAAATACAAGTGGTAGTAAATTTAAGGTGTAAGCCAATTGTTCAATAGCAGAATCAACCAGCCTTGAATATATGTAGCAAACTTAAATGTGGTATCAAAGAATTAGAAATACAAGTGGTGGGAGTAAATTTAAATAAGGTTAAATATGGCCATGTACCACCGTTTGCTAATTCAATAAATTATGGTGGGTGTGGTTCTCACTAGAATGCAAACTCAACTGCATAACTTTTTTGACATAGTTGTTGCTGCAACTGCTCCAATGCATATGCTCTAAGTGTACACAATTGTTGACACAAGTGTACATTTAATTGGGTTGACACAATTGTTGCTACTAAGTGTACATTTTGCTAATATTAGGAGTTGATTGTGATTGCTATTAAGTATATATTTTGCTTTAGGGTGTGTTTGGTCGTCGAAATTTTACTTTAGGTTGTTGGCACGGTTTATCTATTTTGTTCTCACCATTGAAACTTTTATCGTAATTGGACGATGCAATTTGAGAAACCCAAAGTGGCACATAGTGCATTGTTTATTACATGATTATTAACAGTGTCATTTAGTTTTTTTTTTTCATTGCTTTTAGTTAATGTTTAGCCTACTAAATGGGAAGGGGTTGGAGTTCCTGCAAGACTTTTAATGTTATGGGCTTCATTTTTTTACCAACTGAACGTGTTTGTTGAGTAGGCATATCAGATTATCTAAAAAAGAAACTATATGTTTTGTCTCTATTTTCTTGATTTTTTGTTTAGTTCTTTTGTTTATTGTCTGTTTAGTTGATGAGAAATTAAAAGAAAGTTTGATTATCGTTAATATTGAAACACAAATTTTAACTTAGAATTAAGTTGGATGCAGATGCTTGGGATATCAAAACACATTTTAATTTCAAGTCACTTTTCAATTGATTTGCTTTGATTTTTTTCTATAATGTATTTTTTTAAGATGCATAAATTAGCTGATTTAAAAAGTATGTTCTGATTTGATGGTGGTGCAAAAGAGTTGCCTTATGGTTATTAAAAGAAAATGTAATTTCTAAGGTTTTTCTTTTCCTTCAATCAATTGATATGTTTTTTTAAGATCTCTGATTGATGAGTTTTTTATGGACATTTGATGGATGAATACTGGCTTTTCTTTTAGTTGTATATTGTGGTTTTGTTGTTGGGATCCAGGTAGAACCTGTGTATATTGCGTTGCTTAATTTTATTACGGATTATTTTATAAACGGTCAAACCGTTGAATTATTAATAGATTCCCGTATATAATTATTAGCAGATTCCTTTTTTTTCTTATTGTGAAACTCCATTGTTTTTCAACAATCATTTGAAGAAATTTGTTTGTTTGAAATTTTTTACAGTGTTTGTTTGAAATTTGTTTGTTTGTTTGAAGAGAAACACAGTGGAGGCTCAGAAGAATTCTTTACAGTGTTTGTGAGTGGTTGCACCAAGATGTGGATCAATAGTGATAAGCATGATGTGCTTTGCTTATCTCACAGAAGTCAAAAAGTTTATTTAGTATATGTGCTTTATTTAGAAGGCAATTGATTTTTTCTTGATTTCATGCGGGCTCTCTGTATTTAACAGAGTTATGCTGGTTAAATTAACAAAATACATTGCTGTAGCAGTCGTGAAGAGCATCTGGTGCACATGTAATGTAGAATAATCTGTGAATTGATTATTTGTTCATTTTGGTAGAACTAAGGCAACACTGCTTGGATTTCTTGAAAATTATGACTGGCATGTCATTGTTGCTTTTAGGAATGCTATTGTACAGATGGTGGTGGTCCTATCATATGTTCAAGAAGAGGCCTGTTAAAGTGACTTTTGGAACACATTCACAAGTTCTAGTTCCATCAAAACAGTGTGATAATTTGCTTTAAGGGTTTAGTTTCCCACTAATGATCATATTGTTTATGTCTCTATTCTTGATTGTGTTTGATAGGTTCTCCATGCATTCTCTTTGGAGCAATTTTACTGGAGTAATGCTATAAGTTTATCTGTTAAAGTCTATTTTAGTTTCTCCTCTAAAACATTGTTTGTGTAAATGTTAATGTTCTGTAGCATAATTTATAAAATGGGGTGGGGGAGATTATGCCAAAGTATTAACAGTGCTATGGAGCAATTTTTTAGAATTTACATGATACTTTTGTTTGCTGTAATAGGTATATTGCTTTTTTTTTCAATAACAAAAATACTCATTTTCTGATCCGGTTATCATTTTTTTTTGTAATTATATTTTCAGGTATGAATAACCATATCTTAATCATAAAAATACAAGTTTCTTTTTTAATTTTTGTTACTAAAAATTACTTTTCAGTTGAAATGTGATTCACAATTTAATTTCTTTTTTATTAGTTCGACTATTTTGTTTTGCAAATTTCTCTATCGCTAGATAAGCTATAATTGATCAGGTGTAATTGATTTCAAACTAGATGTTTTAAATGTATGTATGAGAAATTAGAATGGTTTTAATTGAGTTGTAATTTTGTTGTTGGATTCAAGCAGAGCCTATGTGTATTGCATTGATTGATTTTATTACAGGTTATTTGGCAAACGGTCAAACTGTTAGATTATTCAAAAAACATGGGCAAATTTGTCAATTTTTTTAAATAAAGTTTAATACTTCGAATAATGATCATTGTATTGCATTTTAGAGAAATTATTAAAATGTACGAGTAATTTAAAAAAAATAATGATAGTGCATATAAGCACGAGCAATACTTAGTGTTCTTATAAATTATAACAAATGCTAGGTTATATCAACAATGAACATATCCTCGACTTCTTTTTCCTATCTTTTGAACCTTACTATTATAAAAATATTTTTTTCTCCTTGGAATAGTCTTGTTATTATAAAAGAAATATTTTACTAAAAACCAAGTTTGTTTTAACCTTACTTCTTATTAAGATCTAGTGGGGAGAAAAAATCTCACAAATTTGGACAAAAGCGATTGACATATTATTTTTGCTTATCTCAAGCTTAGAGGATAAAAAAGTTGAGAAATAATAGATACTAATTGAAAACCGAGCTCTGTTAAGATAAATATCTTACTATTTTTTAAAATCTCAATATGGTTCATCAATATATAATTATTTTTTAAAAAAAGAAAAAAAGAAAATTAAAAATAGAGTATGGCTATATATCTATCTATATACACTGAAAATTTAATGACAGGATCAAATATCAAAAGTAGTTCTCTTTAATTCAAAAGTAGTTCTCTCTTCCTTTTTTTCTTTTTTTTGATTTATAAAAAGTGTAAATTGAAACTAGGGGTGTAAAGAAGGCTCGAGCCTGTGAGCTGAGCTGTATATTTTTCGGGCCTAAGCTGCACCCTCAAGCCTATGGGTTGGGCTGGGCTAGCTTGAGGCCTGCCCGTCCAAAAGCCCACTCGCAGGTCTGGCTCTAGGCCTGCCAGGAGCCTGCCCACGGGCCCAGACCTGGGCTAGTCGTTGGGCTTGGCCCGGCCTCCATCCCCTCAACGGTCAGTTTTCAAAATGGACAGCTTAGATCAATTGTTATCTAAAATCAACGGCCCAAAGTTTTTGATAGTTAGGCCTGGCCAGGCCCGGTTAATGGCTTTTTTTTTTTTTACAAATTTTTTCTTATAAATAGTGGTGCATATTCCATGGGTGTTTCACCCAAACATCTCTTCCCTATAAATAGGGGTGCATTTGAGTTCGGTGCAATTGTTGGCGAATCAAGAAGTGAAGATCAAAAATCAAGATTAAGATCAAAACACAAATCGATCAAGATCAAGATTAAAGAACGGAGTTCCTTAATTCGGTTTCCTTTATTTTTTACAATTTAATTTATTTGTTACAATATTTAATTAAATTTTGAATATATTTTTTAAAATTCTAATTATTTTTTTAAAATAAATAAATTTTATTTTAGTTTTAGTTTTTTTAAATTCTAGTCTCTATTATTAATTTATTAATTTCACTATAAAATTTTATAAATTTTTTTATCGATGAATCCAAATATTTTTACCGTTGATGAAGAAAAAAATATTTTCACATTTCAACTTAGTGGTTATAATTTCACTCCCCTTACTCCTATTCCTAATTCATCTATTGCTTCATCAACATCTCCATTTGCATCTGTAAGTTTATTTGGTAAAAAAGTTTCAAATGTGAGAATTTTTTAAAAAAAATTTTGAAAAAAATAATGATGGCACTGTTATTATTAAAACAAAATGTAAAATTTATAATAAACTACTTTCGGGTCACACATCGAGTGGTACTAGTCAGTTACGTAGACATTCTGATAGTCACCATAAAAATACATATCTTAATTTCACTTCACAAATGAAATATATATGGGTGCGACTCGTAATATTATTAATTTTTCATGGGAACCTACCCGCGAACAAAATTCTACTGTTGATTATATAATAAAACAAGAGCAACAATTTTTAATGAGTAACCAATCGACATTTAAAGAAATGATACAAACCAAATCTATTTCGCAATTTTAATATTTTTTTAGAAATACTACAAGAAATAGAATTTTAAGTAAATTTGATGAAATTAAAATCAAGTTGATAGATTTATTTACAAATTTAAAAAGAAAAATTAGTTTAACTTTTAATTTATAGACTGCTAGAAATGTCTAAGAATTTCAATGTATTACGGCACATTTTATAAATAATGATTGAAATTTATATAATTTTTTTTATTTAAAACTATAGAATTTTTCTATACTAGTATTCTTTAGGTATAGTTATTAAGCAAAAACTAGTTATGTGACGTATTGCATCAAAAATATTTACTATTACTTTAAATAATACTTCTTATAATAATGAATGCGTTAATTATTTAAAACTTAATTTACAGTTTTTATTATTTAGTTCTTTATTTTATGTTCGTTGTTCTGCACATATTTTAAATTTAATTATTAAAAAAAATTTAAATATTACAATGAATCTCTTAAACAAGTTATATTAGCAATAAAATGTATAAATAGTTATGATAAAAGAGTTGATTTGTATAAAAATAATATGTAAATAAAAAAATATAAAATGTAAAAAATTACAACATGATATAAAAACTAAGTAGAACTTGACATATAAGATGTTACAACTAGTAATAAAACAAAGAAAAATAATTGATTTATTTTTTGAAATGAATATAAAAATTAATTTTTTCTTCACCAATGCCTAGTGATTGGAATAATTTAAATGTATATAAAAAAATGTTATAAAATTTTTAATCAAGCAATAAAATTATTATTATTTATTTACGTTCATACTATTCCATTAGTTTTACTGCAATTAAAACAAATTACCATAATATTTAATGAATATTTAATCAATCTAAATTATTATCAGATGATATTTAGTATGAAAGATAAATTTGATAAATATTATAATAAAAGAATATATATTTTTGAAATAGCTTGCATACTAGATTCTAGGAGTAAAAATATTAGTGTATAATATTTTTTTAGAAAATATTTATAATAATACAAACTAACTTGAACCAATAAATGAAATACTTAAATATTTATACGATGAATACAAAACTCATATAATACCACAATTAACACAACTCGCGGTTACATTTTATCTCAAAGTTGCAACGATGATTGGTTTATAATAAAAAATGCGCAATTTTTTGATGTTCATGAGAGTTTTATCACATAACTTTAACGTTATTTTAATGCTGTAGAAAATTTAGATGAAGATAATTTTGATATTTTAGATTATTAGAAAATTTTGATAGCTCGCGATATACTTGCTTTTACTGTCTCTACAGTTGTTTCGGAGTTAGCTTTCAGTGCAGGTGAACGAGTGCTAAACGATTACAGATTCAGGCTCACTCCGGAGATGGTCCAAGTATTGATGATTACACGAGACACAATTTACGTATCGAATTGTATCAAGAAATTGACAAGAAGGAAAGACTCGAAACAGACATAGAATCTATCACATCTGAAACGCCTGAAGAATTATCAGACTCAGCTGATTTTTTAAATTATTTGTTGCATATGTAAACGTCATTTCTTTATATTTATAATTTTATATTTTATTTTTATGTATTTTAAGTAGAGAATGATGCAAATAATTGTTAAACTTGTATGTGCCAATCTAGTTAGAATATACTTGACCTATAGTAATGTAATTTTTTTATTTTTTTAACATGTACAATATACTTATAATGTATAAAATTGTTCACATCTAACTTTTAATTGTTCACATCTAATTTTTTATTAATAAAATTTATTTTTTATTTTATTATTTTAATTGTTCAAGTTTATTATATTTAATTGTTTAACTTATAGTTATAATAAATTAATAAACTTATAATAATGAAAACTATAAAATTATCAATTAATAATAATTTTATAGTAACAAATACACAAATAAATTATAAACTAATAAGTTTACTATAAACTTGTAAGTTTATAATTTATAGTTTATAGTTTAATAATTAATCAAATAATAAAATTATATTTATATAATATAATTAACTAGTAATTAGTTTATAGTTTAACTTAAAATTTTAAAACTTATTATTATAAATTTATGAATAAGTTAGTTTATAATATATAAATTAATAAATTATTAATTACAAACTTACATAATATAGTAAACTTTAAGTTTATAATTTTTAATTTAACTTAATATATTAAACTATGATTGTATTATAAATTTTTAAAAAATTAAAAAAATTACAGGCCTGGTCAAGCCCGCCTAGAGTCCCGAATCCGTAGCCCAAGTCCAAGTTCTTTATCCTTAGAGTTTGAGCCGACCCCAGACAAAAAACCCCAGCCCGTCCCGACCCAAAAATTTGACAAGAGCCCGATGAGACCAAGACATGTTTGACCCGCCCAGTCCACGGTCGGGTTGGGTCAAAATTACGCACCCAATTGAAACCTACTAATTTGCTGAATTTAAAATATAACATCATAATACCTAAAAAAAACTACAACCACTACTAAAGATATATAAATTATTAAAATTGAATGAAAAAATTATCAATAAAAATAAATATTATAGAAAATAAAAAAAATATGCTTTAATAAAATTTAAAAATAAAATAATTAAAAGAATACTTTTGAAATACACATGTCAAATTTTAAAAATAAAACATTGCATGTAAAATATATACTAGTTATGACTCTTTTCTAAAAGCATTTATTTATATAATTTTAGTAATTTAAGACTAAGATTGAAAATATTATTAATAATTTAATAATTAATAAATCTATCAATGCTAAAGTACTCACCTAAACATATAATTTGTATGTTCGTTAATTTATGAAAATAAAAAAAGACAAATAAAAAGATAATAAAAGTACAAACTAAATTATGTTTTTATTAAATTAGCAAAAGAAAAAGTGATGTGAATGAATGTTTTTGCTTTTTACTTTTTTAACACGAGAGATTCTTTCAAAAAATAATAATAATAAATAAGAAATGAGAGATGAGAAAGAATAACAAAAAACAATAATAGTATGCTATATATATAGCTTATAAAATAATGTATGTTTCATCGTATGCATATATGTTATCACAAAAAGTATAACATTATAGATTTTGTTTATTCTGTTTACCAATATAGTACTGGCACATACTCATATATTGATTCATGGATTGTCTTATGTATTGTATATAGAATTATTGAAAAAAAAGCTAGAATTGACTAATTTCAAAGATGAATTTTTGACATATATATAAATAACACGTCAAGTTATTCTTATATAGATGGTGAGTGTTTGGTATGAGTAATTATATGGTGCTTGGAGTATCATATGTTAATTTTACGTGGTATTCCTATTTAATATTGAAGTGACAAATTTTGTGGTAAGGACATAGTTATTCACTTTTGTTGGGTGGTTAAAAAATGACTAGGGGTGTAAAAATGGCCCGAGACCCGACGGGGGTCTGAAACCCGTTCGAAGCCCGCCACTATAGAAGCTCGGCCCAGCCTGCCACTGTTCATGGATCGGGCTTGGGCCGCCCGTCAAAGTCTGACAGGCCGGCTCGACCCCCCCGATTCTGGCCCGCCCGAATGAAGCCCGCCACAAAGCCCGGGTCCGGGCTAGCTGTTGGGCTTGGCCCAGCCTGCCCTCTCCCCCTCCAACGGTAAGTTTTTGGGATGAACGGCCGAGATTAGATTTTTTAAAAATTTTACGGCTGAGATTATTTGACCGTGGGACCCGCCTTGGCCCGGCCCAGGCCCGGCCAACGGCTAGTTTTCTTTTTTAAACACAATTTTTTCCTATAAATAGGGAGCTCCTTTTCATGGTTTTCTCATCCAAACAACTCTATTCTCTCTACTCTCTTCTCTTTAATTTTTCTCTCTAATTACTCGGTGATAATCGGGCTCGGTAATATTCAAGTTCGGATCGAACTGTTCGGTGCAATTGTTGGCGAATCAAGGAGTAAAGATCAAGAATTGAGATCAAGATCAAAACACAAATCGATCGAGATCAAGATTAAATATTGGAGTTCCTTAATTCGATTTGCTTTATTTTTTGCAATTTTATTCAATTTTTTAAAATTCTAGTCTCTAAAAAAATTAATTTATTTGTTGCAATATTTAATTAAATTTTGAATACATTGTTTTAAAATTTCTAATTAATTTTTAAAAAAAATTAAATTCTATTTCATTTTTAATTTTTTTAAATTCTAGTCTCTATTCTCTAAAAAAATTAATTTTTTTTCAATTTAAATTCTAGTCTCTTAAAAAATTATTTTGTTTTTTGCAATATTTAATTAAAATTTGAATATATTTTTTTAAAATTCTAAGTAATTTTTAAAAAAGATTAAATTCTATTTCATTTTCAATTTTTTTAAATTCTAGTCTCTATTCTCTAAAAAATTATTATTTTTTTGCAATTTAAATTCTAGTCCCTAATTTATTTATTTATTTCAATTTAAATTATAGTCTCTAATTTATTCTCTAATTTAT
>JAOTRH010229537.1:0-10223 GCA_034768845.1 Heliamphora exappendiculata
TCTCTCTCTCTCTCCAAAATCAGTCTCTCTTAGGATTTTATATATCAATAGTACATACTAGACCGGGTCCAACTTTGCCGGCTCTAACCATTATATGTTAAATTTCGAACTGAATGAATCAAATAGGGATTTTAAAACTTTATTCCCAACCTTTGTGAAAACGTTTTTCGCAGACATGTTTTACCTAGAAATGCGTTTGCTAACCACGCTTTCTTTCTAACCTCCCCAAATACGGTACGGTATTAAAATTAACGCATGACAACATTTCAACTAAAAACGCTTTCCAATTTAATAAGTAAAATGTTATTACTAATAGCGTTTTCAATTTTTTTCTAAGAAAGCATTTCTACTAAACACGCTTTTAGGTTTTATACTAAATGCATTTTTGGTAAATACGCTTTCCTTTTCAATTGTTCATGCTTTCCTCTTTAATTGTTCTAGGCAGTCCAAATTTGGGATACTAACTTCGGAATCGTTTGACGACAAATCCATCGACTGTTCGGTTCAGAGTTATACATGAATGTTTGAGTGTAGTTTTATCTTTCCAACGCATCAAATAACACTGAAAATGGAGGTCTATACACATCATGGTAACCTCACAAAACTGGCTGCTCGCTACAGTTATTTATTCCCGCAATTTTATATCTACATTTGTTCCAGCTACTAAATGATTATCCAATGGATTAATATCACCTTCAAATTTAAATTTAAAATGAATGTAACAACACACACATGAGCAGCAACATAAACACAACTTTAGTCCTCAAACACACGCACATCATATCAATACATCGTTTGAATTACCAGTACGCCACATACTACAACACACACTTCAACAATAGAACACAAACATCCCATTGATACATCAACGGAACTTCTGAACTAACTCATACTACAACATACCCGCACATCATACCTTAACTTCAACGAGAGCAGATTCTCCAATATCTGGATTTTCAATACTCTTTCAATAATTTGTTGCATTTGTTTTCTTGTATCAAGAAGTACTATAAATATATAACGCAATTTAATGATACTTTTTGTCAGATTAAATAATATATAAAATTAAAATGCGCAAATCAAGAAGTTATAACAAGTACACGTTATTACAAGCATCAAGTTCCAATTGTGGCAAGCCATGTAACATCAAACGTTTGTGAGATAAGATCAGTACAATCGGCCGCATGTTATATCCATATCGACCTATCGTGGCCTGTTAGGGCATGTTTGCCGGACATGCCCTGTTTGCTGACAAATACCACAATGATTCGTTATTCGTTGTCTTGACATGTCCATCTCATTGTGGATTCGGCTATTCTGCGAATGTCCTGGCTTTGTAGTCCTTAAATGGTTGGGGCTTGTGATGACCGATGGGAAGTTTGGCTTCGGTCAATAATCTTCGTGTGGCATTGATTGTAACTTTGTTTGCCAAGCTTTTAAGTATGTTGATAGTGAATACTCAGGTGCAACCAGGAAGAAGGGATATACACCCAGCTCAGCAGTAATAGCAAGCAGGTACGAGCAAAGGTAGTGGTAAATCTCATATTTACGGCAATCACACGTTCTATTATGTATCTGAACTACATGGTGGTTTCGACCTCTTCCTTGGTGAACTCCTATCACTACTTTGAACACCCCTCGACTCCTGTTAGTTGAAAGCAATCAACATATAAATTATACCATTATAACTTTATATGTATCCAACAATATCATGGAAATATGATTTACCTGTCAAATGGTACCTACGAATGTGTATTCGCCTATGCCTGGTTGCGAAGGATCTTTTCTTACACCTCACTCGGATATCTTTTATTATTCCTGTAGTCGTTGTCAGCAAAACTACTCTTCTTATCCAAATACTTAACTAGTTGATAGAAAGTTGTCTCCACACAAGCAATGATGGGCATATTCCGAGCTCCTTTCAATACGCCATTAAAAGCCTCGGCATGATTCACCGTCGTCACCCCCCAATGAGGGCCACCAACATGAGCAAGAGTCCATTTTACAGGATCTATATGGTGCAATCAATTGAAAACTTGCTCGCTCAAACTTCTGATCTCCTCCATCTTACTGTTGAACTTCCGCACTTGATGTTCCACGGTAGCGGCCCAAACTAACAATTTAAGCACTTAGTTCTTGAACTTCTCGTTGAAATTACTTTGTATGTGCCGGATACAGTACCTGTGATACCCTACTGATATAATAGTTGGGTTCTCCCAGTACTGAGCAATAGCATTTTTTATGGCACTGTGGCGATTAGAGATCAAAGTAACCCCATCCCTGTTGGGGACAATATGCTTCCTCGGGTTGATGATAAACCACGACCAACTCTCAGTCTTCTCCTCATCCACAACAGAGAAAGCCAGTGGGAACATCTTCATATTTGTAGTAATTCCCATCGCGATAAGCATTTTTCCAGTGTACTTGCCGTAAAGATGGGTGTCCTCTATGCATATGACTGGTGGGCAGTGTGTGAACCCATCACTGGACGGCTTGAATGCCCACAACACATAGTTCAACGCCGTCACGTTAGCGTTCGATGGGCAGATTAAATTTCATTCCAAGACAGTGCCAGGATTATATGTTGGCAACGCATTCATGTATTTGGGCAACTTACTGTAGAACTCATCATAATTCCTGAACACCATCTCGGTCGCTTTCGTTCTCGCCAACCATGCCTTTTTGTAGGATAGTTGGTACTTATGGAAGGAGTTAACAGTTGTCATTGTAGTAGCTAGTGCTATTTCGGATTTTCTGCAAAACATAATTAAATTTGTAAATGGTCAAAGAGATTTAGTATAACGAACAACACAAATCAGATACTAAATTGTTAATCTTACCGCAACATCAACTGTGATGGATATAGCAATAAATCGGGAGTTTATGTTACAATGGTCCCTATTCAGCCTCCCGTACATGCAGCGATGATAACCAACATATTGAGTTATCTCAAAGTACTCGTGACTACTCTTCCTGCCCGCACGAAGCCGCCAACTACATTCATTTTTACGTTGGACTACCCAACTACATACTAGTGGCAGATACCTACAAATGAAAATGTGCGTGAAGGGAGAAATTGTGTTTACCAACTCCTCGACGATAACCCATTCCAAGGTATCCAGGTGCCTGACAATGGCTGGGATTCGTCAGGACCAACCGCGTGACATGACGATACCATATAGCATATATGGGTCGTGGTATCCGATCAGCACGTCTGTCCTAGTGTTAACGACCAATCGATCTCTCTGCATCCCCTAGCTGGTGATCAGGCCATCGTGCAGCTGTGTCCAATCGACGTCCATACGATCCCGTCAGTCAAAAAAATGCAACTTGCGGTCGGTATCTGGAGTACGAGGAATGGACTGAAGGCGTCCAAATTGACGAAGGACGCGATCGGGTAGATATCACTCCACCACGTCGTAGCAGATGAGTGGCGATCGTGTCATCCAAATATCAATGCCTACTCGGCAATACTCGAGCAGCGTCATGATAATCTCATCAAACGGTCCGTAGGGCATCCATGTGAACTGAGAAACAATGAGAACACCATCAGTAACAAATGTCAACAAATTTTACGTAGAGCGAAACAAAAGTCGGATAGATGGGAACGTAAGTCATACCTCGTCTGTTGTGAGGCGATCAAACTGGTCGCGGTATACTGTCACGACGTGCGTGGGGACCTGGTCCAGCACAAAACTGACACGCCATTGAGCACCCCATAGATCAACAAGGAGAACTTGATCCTCACGCTGGATGGTGGTATGGCCCGAGCCAACCTCTGTTTTCCGACGGAGCGTGATACGTGGGAATTTCTCCCACACCTATATCTGAAAAAACACATATCTGTAGTGGTAGGTACACCGATATAACTAGGGGCGGCCGTGCTAGCATACCTCTGTCGTCAGATGTGTCGGACTACACGCCCAGACGCACAAGATATTGCAGGGCCACTTGTTTTACTCCAGGTATGTTAATTCATTCTCAAGTGTTATGCTCAATACTCGTCATTGGATTTTAGTAACTTACCTAGACCCCCTACCGTGGCTAATGAAATTTGGTGCTTTTTCAGATATGGGCGTGGGAGAGATTCCCACGAATCACTCCCCGCCGAAGAGTAGAGGTTGGCCCAGGTCAGACCACCATCCAACATGAGGATCGGGTTCTCCCTGTCGGTCTGTGGGGTGCTCGATGGCGTGTTAGCTTTGCACTGGACCAGGTCCCCCTCGCACGTCGTGACAGTATACCGCAACCAGTTTGATCGTCTCACAACAGACGAGGTATGACTTACGTTCCCATCTATCTGACTTTTGTTTCCCTCTACGTAAAATTTGTTGACATTTGTTAATGATGGTGTTCTCATTGTTTCTCAGTTCACATGGATGCCTTACGAACCGTCGGATGAGATTATCATGACGCTGCCTGAGTACTACCGAGCAGGCATAGATATTTGGATAACACAATCGCCACTCATCTGCTACGACGTGGTGGAGTGGCATCTACCCGATCGTGTCCTTCATCAGTTTGGATGCCTTCCGTCCATTGCTCATACTCCAAATACCGACCGCAAGCTCCATTCCTTAGACCAGCGGGATCGTATGAACGTCGACTGGACCCTGCTCCCCAAGAGCCTGATCACTAGCTGGGGGATGCGAAGGGATTGGCTAGTCGTTGCTTCTAGGACAGACATGCCGATCGGATACCGCGACCCATATATGCTATGGTATCGTCATGTCACGTGGTTACTCCTAACAAATACCAGTCACCGTTAGGCACTTGGATACCTTGGAACGGGAGGTCGTTAAGGAGTTAGTAAACACAATTTCTCCCTTAGGACACTTCTTCATTTGTAAGTACCTGCCACTAGTATTCTTAATGTCTATTTCTTCATTTGTAGATACGGTATGTGGCGCATAATTACCATGAGAAGGACACAAGGTTCCGGAGTCGCAGCCCACGTGATGCAACACTTCAGACGGTCGCAGGTATTCGGGATCGATACTATACCTCATCGCTGGCAATGTATAAGGAGCACCGCTTTCAGCTACCGCAGGCCTCGTCGACCGCTTCACGGCCATCACCTAGGGTTGGCTAAAGGTACCCCAGAAAACTGTCTAGAATTTTACGTATACATTGAAAGCACTGCAATCGACCCGCAAACATTCATGCATGGGAATGGCCCGTTCATGCAACTATTGACGCAGCCAAAAGATACAGTTAGTTCATATTTTGAGAAAGATTTCGGAGGGTATAATCCAGTTGCATACATAGAACTGGATATGTCATTTTCGTTGAAAATGTCGAACGTACCTGGTATCATTGTCGTGCATCCGAAAGCAAGAGCGACAGATAGAGGGCAATTATCATCATTCATGGGCACTTTGCTCCCTTCGAGTCCAGCTGTCAAGCAAGATGCAACCACGCCTGCAACAGAGCAATTTGTAAAGTATACAGAGTCGCTGGATGACTACAAATTGAATGTCGACAACAGAGGTGCTTTGTCGAACTGGATTGAATACTTGGACACTTTGTTAATGTGTATCGATCAAGATACTGGTGATGAGGATGAAAAAGAAAGATATAGGCACGTTAAAGAAGGGAAAAACGATGGCACCGAAGCGACTAGTACTTCTGAGCCAACTACTGTGCAAGTGACAGCAGCTGACATCATATTCTTTCATAATATAGAGATAGGAAATGACGGATCCATTACTTCACGCGATTTTTACTCTCGTGATAGGGTTTGGAATCTAGAAACAGCTGAGCTGCAGAAGGGTTATTCAAAGATAAGAATGACCTTCAGACAGCTGTGATATTAGGAACAATCGACAACTTGAAGTTGTGGATTCGAGAAAAGTAACTTGGATAGTCCAATGTAAAAATGACTGTAGTTGGCGGTTTCGTGCAGGCAGGAAGAGTAGTCACAGGTACTTTGAGATAATTCAATATGTTGGTAATTATCACTGCGTGTACGGAGGGATGAATAGGGGCCACCGTAACCTAGACTCCCGATTTATTACTACATCTATCACAACTGACGTTGTGGTAAGATTAACTTAGCATCTGATTTGTGTCATTCGTCATACTAAATCTCTTTGACTATTTACAAATTTAATTCTGTTTTGCAGAAAAATCCAGAAATAGACCTAGCTACTATAATGACAACTGTTAACTCCATCCACAAGTACCAGATATCCTACAAAAAGGCATAGCTAGCGAGAACAAAAGCGGTCAAAATGGAGTTCAGAAATTGGGATGAGTCATACAGTAAGTTGCTCAAATACATGAATGCATTGCAGACATATAATCCTGACACTGACGTGGAATGGAACTTAACCTACTCATCGAACGCCAACGTAGGGGCATTGAACTATGTGTTGTGGGCATTCAAGTCGTCCATTGATGGCTTCACACACTGCCCACCTATCATATGCATAGATGGTACCCACCTTTACGACAAGTACATTAGAAAAATGCTTATCACAGCGGAAGTTACTGCAAATATGAAGATGTTCTCGCAGGCCTTCTCTATGGTGGATGGGGATAAGATTGAGGGTTGGTCCTGATTTATCATCAATGATCAACCTGAGGAAGCATATTATCCCAAACATGGAGGGGGTTACTTTAATCTTCGATCGCCACGGTGCCATAAAAAATGATATTGCTCAGTGCTGCGAGAACTCATCTATTAGACCGGTAAGATATCACAGGTACTGTATCCGGCATATACAAAGTAACTTCAACCAGAAGTTCAAGAACCAGGCGCTTAAATCATTAGTTTGGCCCGCTGCCAAGAAATATCATGTGCGGAAGTTCAATAGTAATATGAAGGAGATCAAAAGTTTGAGCGAGCAAGCTTTCAATTGGTTGCACCGTATAGACCCTGTAAAATGGACTTTTGCCCATGATGGCCCTCGTTAGGGGGTGACAACAACGAATCATGCCGAGACTTTCAATGGTGTATTGAAAGGAGCTCGGAATATGCCCATCACTGCTTGTATGGAGCCAACTTTCCATCGACTGGTTAAGTATTTGAATAGAAAGAGTAGTGGCGCTGACGACTACAGGAATAATAAAAAATATCCGAGTGAGGTGCAAGAAAAGATCCTTCACAACCAGGCAATGGCGAATACACATTCGTTGTTACCATTTAACAGGTAAATTCTATATTCATGATATTGTTGGATACATATAAAGTTATAATGTTGTAATTTATGCATCGATTGCTTTCAACTAATAGGAGTCGAGGGGTGTTCGAAGTTGTGATGGGAGTTCACCAAGGAAGAGGTCAAAACCGCCACGTAGTTCAAATACATAACAGAACATGTGATTACGGTAAATATGAGATTTACCACTGCCCTTGCTCGCACATTTTGTTACTACTGAGCTAGGTGTAGATCCCTTACATACTTAAAAGTTTGGCAAACAAAGTTACAACCAATGCCACATGAAGATAATTGGCCTAAGCCAAACTTCCCATCGGTCATCGCAAACCCCAATCGTTTAAGGCCTACAAAATCAGGACGTTCATAGAATAGCCAAATCCACAATGAGATGGGCATGTCAAGATAACGAATGACAAATCATTGTGGCATTTGTCAACAAACAAGGCATGACAAGCGGACATCCCCCAACAGGTCACAATAGGTCGATACAGATATAACATGCGGTCGGTTGTACTGATCTCATCTCACAAACGTTTGATGTTACATGGCTTGCCACAATTGGAATCTGATGCTTGTAATAACGTGTGCTTGTAATAACCTCATGATCTGTGCATTTTGATTTTATTTATTATTTAATCTCACAAAAAGGATCATTAAATTGCGTTATATATTTGTAGTACTTCTTGATACAAGAAAAAAAATGCAACAAATTATTAAAAGGGAATATTAAAAATCCAGATATTGAAAAATCCGCTCTCGTTGAAAATCCACATAATATGAATGTGTCCGTAAAGTTGAAGTTGACATGACTCTTCATCTAAGTGAGAACCACAGACTGTCAAATGTTAAATTAAATGGCTCACTGACGAGCATGACTAGTTGGGCATCTTGATATTGATGTGAGTGGTCAATAAGATGCAGGACAATAGGCACAACCATTCAATGACAATCGTTAAGACTACAATCCACGTGATAACGCTAGCAATCGATTCTCATGTCACTCCCCGCTAATGTCTCCTATAAATAGTAACTATTGTGATTGAGATACACCTCTAGCCAATCCAACATATATAAACATGGTGTTAACATATACAGTGCGAGACCTCTTCGTTACTATGAGTCGTAGCTGGATTGGTGATGATGACTTTATGTACCCTCTAAATCCTAACCTCCGCTACAGTATGAACAGTGTATGTACCATGCGAGACGAGTTGCATTATCGGATTACACAATCTGAGGTCCTAGTACATGATTGCTAAGTAGCTGGTGTTCGAATCCCATGACAACTAGGGAAGAACATGCCCACCAACACTAGTCAACAGTTGCAGATAGCTTTGCATTGTTTTCGCGAAAAAGTTCATTGCATGCAAATGCGGTTACATAAGTTCAATTGTGAACAGACACCAAGGGAGCGAGCAAAAGAAGGTTTAGTGTACGACGCGTCATTGTACCACAATTGGAGTATAGATGCTACCTACCAATCGAATATTGAAATGTCGGACGATGTTGGGAAGCACGTGATTGGTTTGAAGTCAAGGTATAATGTAGTATGAGTTAGTTCGGAAGTTCAGTTTATGTATCAACGGAATGTTTGTGTTCGATCATTGAAGTGTGTGTTGTAGTATGTATCTTACTGGTAATCCAAACGATGTAATGATATGATATGTATGTGTTTGAGCACCAAAATTGTGTGTTGTTACAATCATTTCAAATTTAAATTTGAATGTGGTATTAATTCATTAGATAATCATGTAGTAGCTTGAACAAATGTAGCTATAAAGTTCCAAGAATAAATAACCATAACGAGCAGCTAGCTTTGTGAGGTCACCACGATGTGTACAGACCTCCATTTTCAGTGTTATTTGATGCATTGGAAAGATAAAATTATACTCTTAAACATTCATATATAACTCTAATCGGAACGGTCGATGGATTTGTCGTTAAACGATTCCGAAGTTAGCTTCCCAAATTTGGAGTGCCTAGAACAATTAAAGAGGAAAGCGTGTTTACCAAAAACGCCTTCATTACAAGACCTAAAAGCGTCTTTCGTAGAAACACTTTCTTATAACAGAAAGCATGTTTACCAAAAACGTTTTTAGTACAAGACTTAGCCGTTCTTGTTTAGCTTCCCAAACTTGGACTGCCCAGAACAATTAAAAAGGACAGTGTGTTTACCAAAAACGCATTTAGTATAAGACCTAAAAGCATGTTTAGTATAAACGCTTTCTTAGAAAAAAATTAAAAACGTTATTAGTAATAACGTTTTACTTATTAAATTAGAAAGGGTTTTCGGTAAAAACGCTTTCATGCTTTAATTTTAATGCCATATTGTATTTGGGGAGGTTAGCTAGAAAGCGTGGTTAGCAAACGCATTTCTAGGTAAAACATGTCTGCTAAAAAACGCTTTCGCGTAAGTTGTAAATAAAGTTTTAAAATCCCTATTTTGTTCAAAATGTTCAAAATTTAACGTATAATGGTTAAAGAGCCCAACTTTGCCATGAAATTGCAATCAGTGTATCCCCACTTCACCAAGTTCTGTTTCATTGATTTCCCGTCCAAAAATTTTATAACCGACGCTAGTGTAACTCATGCTCACTTTTGTTTCGGGGATTTGGAGAGGGATTTCAAAGAAAACATGACTTGTTAGAGCAGCGCCAGCTCAGTAGGCTGCCATATCTTCTGCGGCCATTGCCAAAATTTAGCAAGGATTGGCAATATAGCTCCCCAATGAGCTGCTATACCTGCTGCAAAGTTCGGCACTTGCCATTTCTTGTGTCAAATTTGGTAGCAGGTTTAGCATTGCCAAACTTGAGATTAAAGCCACCCACCCAACTACCCTTCCTTCCTCCAAGGTTTCCCGATGGGGGGAAAAGAAAAGGGCAACAAATCACAATCACATAACCACAAAAATGCACGGAATCAAAATTGAGAACAGTCCCACAAATTTCAACAAAATTATAAACTAACATAAATAAATAAATAATTCTCACAGAAATCAACAGAAATTATCACAAAATCAACATAAACCGTCACAAAAAAATTCAAAACAACAGAAATTAG
>JAOTRH010229559.1:0-10222 GCA_034768845.1 Heliamphora exappendiculata
AAAAAAATAAAAAATAAAATAAAAGCAAAATTTTGCATTTTTATCCAAAACGGGGCCAAGGTAATTTTATAATTTTAAATCTTTCACATTGCAAAACTACATAGCTTTAATATAATGAAAACATCTTGTATATTTGGTGAAATGAATTATATTCATTTTGATTAAAGTTGAGAAAAGTTCACTTGTAAAGTCTTTAGCTCAAAAAGTACAACTAAATACATATGTTTGTATTTAATTGGTGTTTTTTTATATTCTTCTTTATATTTGAAAATAAAATTAGAGTTAGAGACTGAAATTAACTAATGGAGGAAAAGTTGACCATAGATTTGTTATTAAACATAGATTTGGTATTATTATGAAACCAATGGGATTTACTTAAATCATTAAATTTTTTGAATATGACTATTCATTAAATAAATGAGAAAAATAGGATTTTTGACAAAATATCTCTAGAAAAGTTATAAAAAAAACATATAAAAACTATCCCAAACGGCAGCTCAAAAATCTTACTAAGACAGTAAGCAACCAACAAAAATATTGACAAATGTTACAGGACAGAAGAAAAAAACATGATTCCTGCCCCCCCCATCAACCCCTTCTAAATCACAAATACCGCAGCTCTTAAAAGATTTATGCATACCCTGTCAAAGATTGCTTTGATGTCCCTTCACCTAGCTTGAATGATTGCCGATTGACAATAATTTTGAAGTACCACGTGATTTTACTGCATGATATTACATAGATTATACTCTTATCTAATGATGTAACAAAAAATATTTATTTATTAATATTTGTTGATATTAGGTGGCCGACAAAGATGATCCATAGAGTGGGCAAATAGGTAAGGTCACTCAATAACATCCATAGGCAAAGTGATTCGAAACTACATTTTCAACATAAAAAAAAAAGTTACAAGGGAATTTTCATGGTGTTCATCGATGTTTGTGGGCACTGCTAACTGCGGGAACAGACACTTCATCAGTGACCATTTAGTGGGTTATGTCACTTCTACTCAACCATCCTCAGGTTTTAAAAAGAGCCAGAGCTGAGCTGGATGCAGTCGTTGATAGACGAACTAGATCTCTCAAAGCTGCCCTACCTCCAAAGCATCATCAGCGAGACCCTTCAACTATTTCCAGCAGCGCCACTCCTTATACCCCACGAGTCATCCAAAGACTGCACTATCGGAGGTTTTGACGTGCCCGATGTTGTTGGTGAATGCTTGGGCCATTCATAGGGACCCCAAGCTGTGGGAGGACCCAACAAGTTTCAGACCAGAGAGGTTTGAAAGAAGGAAGGGGAATGAGTATACGTTGATACCATTTGGAATGGGAAAGATGAGATGCTCGGGATTAGGCTCGCTAACCGGGTGGTGGGGCTGGCTTTCGGGGCACTAATTCAGTGTTTCGAGTGGGAGAGGATTAACAGAGTTGGTGGACATGTCTGAAGGGCCAGTACTTACTATGCCGAAAGCTACGCCATTAGTGGCTATGTGTGCGAAAAAATGATCACTGTACTTTCAAAGCTATGAGTATGAGATTGTTGTTTGAAGATGATTGCTTTTAAACGTCCACCCTTAATTGTTACATGTTTAATCTGCTTTTTGTTATTTGATGTTTGAGAATATTCGTCTTTCGTAATCATGATTGATTATCTATAAGCAAGTGTAGTAATTTTTCAAGCCTGTAATCTATGTTGATTTACCAAATCCTTAATAAGTATTTGATTTGTTGTGTAAAGGATTCAAAGCAGAAGTTAACCTAAGGAAATGGGGAGGTGGTGTATTTCTTTTTTTTTTTTTTTTTTCTTTTTTGGGTTATTGAGTTAGTATGTGTTTAGATTAGCTTTTTTTATAATTTTTTTTCGTTTTGGTGAACTTTTTTCAGCATCAATCCAAATGAATGTAATTTCTAGACTCCTTTCGCTATTAGAAAACAGAAAAATAAAAATTTTTGATCAAAATTTAAAAAAAGTTCAAACAAGACGAAAAAAGCCAATTTAGCATGTTTTTTTGGCTTTTTTCTAGTTGTATCTTCTTTAGTGAATTTTTTTTCAAATTTAGCCTTAACGGGTATACCTTTTAGAATTCTCTCATCGCAAAGAACCAAAATATAAAAAAATTTAGAAAAAACAAAAAGAAAAAAACTCCAAAGAAAAGGCATTAAGCTTTTTAGTCCAAGCATAAGCTTAGTGAATTGTGAAGTTTGGCTTTAGGCTTTCCTAGATCGGTGAAGACAATCAAGAAGTAATTCGGACTTGAGAAATAAGCCTGGGTGCAACGGTTAATCCATCTTCATGTTATTGATTAATAAAAAAACTTCAAATAAAATTGACCTTTTGTTCACGGGCAAAATAACCTTATTTAAAACTTCCTAGTGGGTTTTTTTTTTTAGAAAAAGAGAAAATATTATTGATCCTGGGAAATATCCATAGCCTCATTACAAAAAATATGATTGGCCCATGTAAGAAAAAAATCCTTCCATAACATTCTACTCTCAACCTTTAAACCCATTTTTGCAAAAGAGTGAACAAGACGATTCTTCTCTCGAATCGAAAAAACACATGCCGTTCTGGAATTCAGCAAGGATTCTTTGGCATTCTCCTATGACATTACCACTCAACGAGAAATCTTCCACAGGATTTGACACTGCCGTAACAAAATTGAGGGCATCACTCTCCACTACCAAATGAGTAAGAGAGAGTTTTTGTGCAAGTCGCATTCAATGAAGGATAACTAAAGCTTCAGTGACTTCCGGTGAACTTCCTAGTGGTTGATCACATTACCGTTGTACCCAACATATACTACTCTTAATGAGAAAAAAATATTGCTTCCTTTTGCAACAATGCTTCATATCAATTATCTATAGTAAGTGTGGATGACTTCACATAATAGGCATTATTTATCTTCTAGAAAAATTGCTAATAATAAGTACTACTTTTCTATCACTATTACCATTGAATTTTGTCAAATGTTAGTATGGACACCTATTTCCAATTTTGATAACTTCATCCAAAAAAAAAAAGAAAAATTCATATATCCATAATGATATATTTTATTGTAGTTTTACCTCTTTCCATAAAAACATAATTAAATAACACTTTTATAACTAAACTTGATTTATTTAAAATTAAAATATAGCATTGTGGAGACTAATTCTCCTCAAAGATTACTTGTTCTATTTATCTAGATTTACCAAAACTCACTTTTCTTTCAAGATTACAGAGAGGGTCAAGTTCCGACCAGGACCACGTGGAGTGCACATGAAATGCCGTACAGCACAACAGTCCTTCCACCAACGACTGCGTATCTCGGCTTGTACACCCCAACTCGGGTGGCGAGGCGAGCGTATACGGCTTGGACAATGCTCTCGAGTTATGATGACCTCAGGATATGTGGATCCATGCAATGGTCTTGGACTCGAGCTCAGGTGCAATATAGCACCGACCCCAAAGAGGAGGAGCTCGAAACTATGAGAAGGAATGCTCGGCATTCTTGACCGAGCAGGACGAGCTGTGAAGCTCCTAGAGCCAAGCTGGAGGGTTGATACCTGAGATCAATGACTTGTGACACTCGTATCAAAAGAGTGATATGATGATAGGAGATCAGTAGTGGTTGGACCAGCTCTAGGACTAGGATATCAAAAAGAGTTGACTTAGCTTAGACTAGATTAGGTCTAAGTGCTGATAGACAACTTAACATGACAAAAAGAGCTTGCAGAGAGATCTTGTAGAAAAATTTAATGATAACACTGATAAGTCACCATCAGATCATTAATTGTTATGTCTAGATCAAATAGAGAAAGTACAATCTCACCTGCTCGGGTCGAGTTGGACTCTAAAGGCGGGTTAAGTATATTTTTTTCTATATATAGCCATCACATTGGAAGACACAGGTATGCTCACTTTTTACTAGCGAAAACTCTGTCAAAATACTCTCTCCAGTTCTTTTTCTCTCAAACCATAGCCTGACTTGATCGTCGAATGGTCCACCGATAGTTTAGCCAGTGTGGAACCCAACCCTGACAGTTCAGCCAGTGTGGACGGGACCAGTAGATCCCAATTCGTATCCTCTAAAATTTGGAGTCGTCCGTGGAAAAAACTAAAATGCCTCCATGGCTAGTTGGGGAAACCACGTTCATGAATAGCTGAGAGAGCACAGCGCACCACGTGCAGAGGCATCGCATGCGACTCACCATAGAAGAGGACACCATGTGCCCTCTAATGTTCACGTTGGTGGAGCCAGGATCAACCAAAGAAGGGAACACACCCATGTTGGGAGCTCCCATGAAACCACTCCTTCTGAAGGGGACTACCCCCTACATTTTACGATGTAGCAAGTGCTCGAGGGGTATCGAGATGAGCTGAATAGGAGGGACCAGCAGCTGGTCAGGCTCCAGCAAGAGTTCCACGAAATGAGGACTCAAGTGAACCAACGCTTGCTAGGAGTCCAGTCCAACCATGAGAGGTCCAACCGGGATCAAAGAAGAGGCGCTGTTCGGCCTCAGGTAAGTCGAAGCTCGAGGAGGGAGCCTTGACCTGATCGACGTGATGAGGATCCTGAGAGGAGTCGCATCTCAAGCTCTAAAAAGAGGAGATAGGGGCAGACGCAGACCTCCAGCAACACTCATGCACCAGCCATGTGCCGTCATGAGCAACAACGGCAGGCTAGTCAGGAACTCGGCCTTACAGAAGAAAAGGAAGAACTCAAGCAATGGCTGAACCTCCAACTCGAGGGGAGATTACAACCGGCCAGGGGGAGGTCGGCCCAGGATGTAGCCCGAAGGGCGCTGGAGCATATATCTGCCTCCCCATTTATAAGGGAGGTGGATGGAGCAGATCCACCCAGAAAATTCAAAACCCTTAAGTTCAACCTCTATGATGGAAAGACTGACCCTATGGGTCACATTCGTCATTTCAGGCAAACAATGGCTCTCTGGAACGGGAATGACGCTTTGATGTGCAGAATCTTTCCTTTCAGTTTGGGCATGGCAGCTCTGTGTTGGTTGGAAAAACTCCTAGCGGGGTTAGTTGGAAGTTAGAGGCAGCTCGCCGAGCTATTCGTGGCAAGGTTCATCACCAACAGCCGGCAGCCTAGGGAGATTGACTCTCTGCTCGGCCTAAGAAAAGCTGAGAATGAAAGCTTGAGGTCATACGCTCGGTGCTATTGGAAAACCTTCAATGACATTGACAATTGCAACGAGCAACTTGTCGTGGCCTCTTTCAAGCTCGGGTTGGATAAAACTCACAAACTAAGGCATTCATTGACCAAGAGGCCTGCTTAGGGCATGGTCGAGTTGATGTTGAGGATCGAGCAATAATCCAAGGTCAAGAATGACATGGGAGGCATGAGTAATGAAACGTTTTCCCATGAAGCGCTAAAAAGAGCTCAAGCAGAGAAGAAGGAAATTAAGAAGGCCAAGAAGAAGCCTAATCGGGAAAAAGAGCGTGAAAGGCCAAACGGATTATACGAAGTGGTTAATACCGTGTTCAAGGAGCCCATTCACAAGCTTTTCAATTAGATTAGAGATAAATTGTGATTTTTATGGCCACCGAAGATGTTCACTGATCCCAGTAAACGGGATGAGAAGAAACATTGTGCTTACCATAGAGAACATGGGCATTTCACAGACCGTTGTCGGACCTTCAAAAGGTTTCTAGAGGAGAAGGTGAAGGCAGGGAACCTCGGACAGTACATTGATAAAGAGAAAACCAGGGCTGAACAACACGTTCACGCCGAGCAGGGGGAAGAGCAAAAGAACCAGCAGGAGTCATCAGTGTCATACACGCCGTCCCCAGGCCGGACACGTCAAATGAGACAAGGAATGGAAGTCGAGAGCTAGCACATAGATGAGAGGTCATATAGGCTCAGCTCCGACAAAGTGGCTTGGACAAGAGAAAGTACTCGAGCAGTGAATTCTTGGTGGGAGATCTGACCTTCTCTGACGTCGATATAGAAGGGGTTGAACACCTGCACAATGACGCACTCGTTATAACCCTCCGGATTGGGAGGTATGACGTGAGGCGTATCTTGGTCGACCAAGGAAGCTCGGCGAAGGTGATGTATGCCGACCTTTTCTATAAGTTGGCGCTCAAGAAAGAGGATTTACTGAAATATCACACCCCGTTGGTCGGGTCCAGCGGTCAGCCCGCCCTACCAATGGGGAGGATCACACTGCCGATCAGGGCAGGAACCGAGCTCAAAAATATCAAATTTTTAGTAGTGGACGTGCCGTCGCTATATAATGCCATAATGGGAAGGACATGGCTTCACCAGCTCAAGGCCATCCCCTTAGCATACCATCAGGTCCTGAAGCTTCCAACTGCTAGGGGTGTGGAAACAATCTAGGGAGATCAAACGGTAGCTAAGCAATGTTTTATGGCTGCTATCCAAGGAAAAGTAGGCTCGTCTAGGGACGAGCAGGTGTGTGTGGTTGAGGTACAAGACAAATCACTCCTAAAAGACGTGGGGAGAGCACCGACAAAAAAGTAATAGAGCCGCTGAAGAAGATTATGTTAAATGAAGACGACCTAAGCGTTTCGTCCTGCTCGAATCCCATATGGTCGAGCAAGAGAGAATCGATTTGGGGAGTTTCCTCAAATCAAATGTGGAGGTATTTGCTTGGACACCCTATGAAATGCCAGGGATTGACCTCGAGGTGATGCAGCACAAACTGAATGTAGATCCCACACATAAGCAGATAGTCTAGCGTGGGAAGAGGTCTTTGGCTCAACACTCAATGGCCGTAGCAGAAGAGGTTGAAAACTGCTCGAGGTAGGGGCAATAAGGGAGGTGCAGTACCCCCAATGGTTGTCTAATACCGTGGTCGTCAAGAAGAAAAATGGAAAGTGGAGGGTTTGCATGGATTTTACTGACCTGAACAAAATCTGTCCAAAAGACTCGTTCCTAGTCTCCAAGATTGATCAGTTGGTAAACTTAGCAGTCACACGGAACCATGAGTTTTTTAGACGCTTATAGGGGCCAGCACTAGATAGCTTTGAGCCCAGACGATCAAGAGAAGACCAGTTTTATCACTCCCAGAGGATTATACTACTACAAGGTTATGCCCTTTAGCTTGAAGAATCCTGGGGCAACTTACAAAAGGATGGTGACTAAAATATTCCAACCTATGTTAGGTCGGAGTATCGAAGTTTACATAGACGATATGGTAGTTAAGAACGAGCAAGAGCACGATCATCTAACTGACCTAAGCAGCGTCTTCGAGGTGCTAATAACCTACAAATTGAGGCTCAATGCGTCAAAATGTGCATTCGGTGTATAGTTGGGCAAGTTATTGGGGCATTTGATCAGCAAGAGAGGGATCGAAGCTGACCCCGACCAGATAGCTGCCATCTAGAACATACAATCCCCAAAGACAGCTAGGGAGATACAATAGCTGACAGGGATAGCAGCAACTCTAAACAGATTCAGCAGCCGATCATCAGATAAGTGTCATCATTTCTTTCAGTTGATGAAGAAGGGCAAAAATTTTATCTGGGTGAAGGAGTGTCCGGTCAGGCGCTCCAAAACTTGAAGGAGTACCTGAGCACAGCTCCTCTCCTATCTAAGCCCATGTTCGGGGAAAATCTATACGTGTATCTTGCAGTATCAGAACACTCAGTTAGCGCCGTCCTAGTCAGAATGAACATTGCCGAGCAACTCCCAGTCTACTACGTCAGTCACACCTTCCTCGACGCTGAAACCAGATATTTACCATTGGAAAAGTTGGCACTGGCACTGGTTGTGGCATCTCGAAAGCTGGCATAGTATTTTTAAGCACACAAAATCATTGTTTTGACTGCACACCCACTTAAAACATTGCTGCATAGGGCTGACTTCTCTAGAAGAATCGCCAAGTGGCGTGTAGTGCTCGGGGAGTATGACATTGAGTTTTGACCGAGAATAGCAATCAAGGGTCAGATCCTAGCAAACTTTATTGCGGAGTTCTCCAGGCCGAGCTCGCTAATCTGCTCGGACTCAACCATGCTCGAGTCTGAGTTGGGGGGAAGGATGACCAGGTAGGGTAAAGGGACGAAAATAGAGAATCCAATGCTGAGGCAACAATGCATAAATGGAGGCCATACACTAATGGCGCTTCAAACTAAAAAGGCTCTAGGGCAGGGGCTGTTCTAATCTCTCCAGAAGGATCAGTGATAGAACATTCCATCAGGTTGGGATTCCCAACCTCCAATAAAGAAGCCGAGTATGAAGCATGGCTCGCAGGACTCAGAAGTGCCGAACTCCTAGACATCATAAAATTGGAAATTTTTTGCGATTCCCAGCTAGTGGTGAACTAAATTACGGGACAGTACAATGTAAGGGATGACAGGATAGCTACCTATCTTTCCATAGCACTCGAGCCAATTAAGGGATTCAACAAAGTGCAAATCGAGCAAGACAATAGAGAAGGGAACTCTCATGCTGATGCCCTAACAGCCCTAGTCGCGGCAACTGAGCTCGGGGTAAAGAGGACAGTGGAAGTACAAAAATGGGAGAATTTGAGCATTGAGGCAACAGCTCGGCAGGTGTGTGCTATTGAAGACAACCGGGAGCCAAGCCGGATGGATCCCATCATTAGGTTCCTCAAAGGCGGTCAACTTCTCGAGGATAAGAAAGAGGTGCACAAGGTCAGACATAAAGCTGCATGGTTTTGGCTATCTCCTAAGGATCAACTGTACATAAGATCTTCCTCAGAATCCTATCTGTTATGTGTGCACCTGAACAAAGTTTAGGATTTTTTGTTCGAGCTTCATGAAGGGATATGTGAGGGTCACAGTAGGGGAAGGTTTATTGCGCACCGAGCAATAAGCCAGGGCTATTGGTGGCCCTACATGCAGAAAGATGCCCAAGTATATTCACAGAAGTGTGAGAAGTGTCAAAAGTTTGCACCCTTGCACAGACAGCCAGCCGAGGAGCTTGGCTCAATCACCAGCCCATGGCCTTTTGCTGAGTGGGGACTGGATATTGTTAGACCATTACCAAAGGCACCCAATAATAAAAAGTTTCTAATAGTAGCTATATATTATTTTTTCCAGTGGGTGGAGGCTGAGCTGTTAGCTAACATCAGAGATGTGGATACAAAAAAGTTTTTATGGAAGAACATCATTACCAGGCTTGGTATTTCGCATGCCATAGTTGCAGACAATGGGAAGCAATTCGATAGCAACTTGTTCAAGACAATCTGCTCAGGCCTGGGGATAAAGAATTACTTCTCAACACTCTCGTTCCCTCAGAGCAATGGCCAAGCAGAGATCTCAAATAGGGCACTTCTATCAGGGCTGAAGAGAAGGTTGGAGAAGGCCAAAGAAAAATGGGTGGACGTGCTCCCTTCGGTACTATGGGCCTACCGAACAACTCCAAGAAGTTCAACGGGGAAGACACCATTTGCCATGGCCTATGGCTTGGAAGCAATAATCCCTCTAGAGGTTGGGTTACCTACAATTAGAACTGAAGCCTCCGAGTCCGGGAATAATAGCCTCACCATAGCTCGAGACCTGGACTTAGCTGAGGAAAGAAGGGAGCAGGCCCTGGTCAAGCTGGCGTCCTACCACCAATAACTTGCAAAGTTTTACAACAGGCGAGTTAACCAGAGGAGCTTCTAGGTCGGCGAGCTGGTTCTCAAGAAAGTCCTTCTTAATACAAAGGACCCCTTTGATGGCAAGCTGGGCCCGACCTGGGAGAGACCATACAAAGTCATGTCAGTTGTAGGCACATGAGCATACAGACTTGAAGATATGGAAGGAAAAAAAATCCCAAGACCTTGAAATGCATAGAATTTAAGAAAGTTTTATCTTTGAAACTTCAATTGTATATTTGTTCGAGGTGATGAATGAAGAGACCTTTTTCAAAAGTATGTGCGTGATTAAGACGTCGGAAGAAAGTCCTAGCCCGACTAGGTAGCAAAAGTACCAAATAACTTTGAGTCATGCCTGGGCAATAAAGCCCTAGCTAGGCTAGGAAATTAAAGTCCCAGATGATTTCGAGTCATGCCTAGGCAAGAAAGTTCTAGCTAGGTTAGGCAGTAAAAGTCCCAAATGACCTCGAGTCATGCCTAGGTGTTACAAATAGGCAACCCAAGAGGGGGGGGGAGAATTGGGTTTCTTTTCTAGTAATGGAGAATTTAAAGAAACTTTTCAGAAAAACCTTTTAATATCGCACTAAATCTAGATATGCAATTTATGAAATTAATGCAAGAATTAAAAGGAGAGGGGTAGAGATAAAAAA
>JAOTRH010229570.1:0-10222 GCA_034768845.1 Heliamphora exappendiculata
ATTCAAATTGATTATGTTATATAAGTTTTTTTTGGATAAATTATTATACAAGTTTATTATATTATATAAGTTTATTATTATAAGTGTATTATATTATATAAAGTTATAATTTTTTTTTTGTATTCAAATTTATTATATTATATAAGTTTATTATATTATATAAACTTATAATTTTTTTTTGTATTCAAATTTATTATATTGTATAAGTTTTTTTTTGGTAAATTATTATATAAGTTTATTATATTATGAGTGTAATATATTATATAAAGTTATAAAAATTTTTTTGTATTCAAATTTATTATATTAGTTTATTGTATTATATAAGTTTATTATTATAAGTTTATTACATTGGTCCCGTTTTGGTAGTTTTGCTTATTTGCTTATTGGCTTATAAGTCAAAAAATAAGTCACGTCATTTGGGTAGCCAAATAAGCCAAAAATAAATAAGAAAATAAACTCGTTTGGGTAGCCAAATAAGCAAATAAACTGGTTTATAAGCCAAATAAACTCGTTTAAGTTGCCAAATAAGTAAATAAATAAAGGGTAGTTAAATAAGTAAATAAGCAAATAAACTCATTTAGGTAGCTAAATAAGTAAATAAGTAAATAAACAAATAATAAAATTAGCCAAACGAAGTGGTTTAAATACTTTTTGCCTTATTTGCTAATAAGCAAATAAGTCAATAAGCAAATAAGCAAATAAGCAATGGTAATCCAAACGGGGCCATTATATAAACCTACAAGTTTTTTTGTATTCAAATTTATTATATTATTAAGTGTATTAATCAATTAAATGAAGTAAACTTGAACAATTAAAATAATAAAATATAATATAAATTTTATTAATAAAAAATCAAATGTGAACAATTTTACACATTGTAAGTGCATTGTACATATTAAAAAATTAGAGAAATTGCACTACTATAGGTCAAGTATATCACAACTAGGTTAGCACATACAAGACTAACAATCATTTGCATTATTCTTTACTTAAAATACATGACAAATGAAATGTAAAATTACAAATATAAAGTAAGAAAATTTACATATACAACAAATAATCTAAAAAATCAGTTTGAGCCTAATAATTTTTTAGGTATTTCAGACGTAATAGATTATATATCTGTTTCAAGTCTTTTCTTTTCATTCATTTCTTGATATATTTTCGATGCGTAAAGTGTGTCTCGTGTAATCATCAATACTTGAACTATCTCCGGAGTGAGCATTAATCTGTAGTCGTTCAGCACCCGTCCACCTACATTGAAAGTCGACTCCGAAGCAACTGTAGAGACAGAAATGACAAGTATATCGCGAGTTATCGCGGTCAATACTGGTCACACAACTCGTGTTGTTTTCAATAATCTAAAATATCAAAATTATCTTCATCTATATTTTCTATAATATCAAAATAACGTTGGAGTTATGTGATAGAACTCCCATGAATTTCAAAAAATCGTCTATTTTTTATGATAAATCAATAATCGTTACGACTTTGAAATGAAGTCATAACCGCGATTGTATTAATTGTGGTATTATTTGAGTTTTATATTCATCATATAAATATTTAAGTGTTTCATTTTATTAATTCTTGTTGGTTTATATTATCATAAATAATTTTTTTTAAAATATTATAAATTAATATTTTTACTCATAGGATCTAGTACGTAGGTTATTCCAAAAATATGTATTATTTCTGTATAATATTTATTAAATTTATTTTTCATAGTAAATATCATTTGATAATAATTTGGATTGAGTAAAATTTTATCAAATACTGCGCTAATTTATTTTAATTATAGTAAAACTAATGGAGTAGTAGGAGTGTAAATAAAAGAAAATAATTTTGTTGCTTTATCAAAAATTTTATAAAATTTTTTATATACATTTAAATTATCTTAATCATTAGATATTGGTGGAGAAAAATTAATATATGTACTTATTTCATAAAATAAATTAATTACTTTTTTTTATTTTATTGCTAATTGTAACATATTTTATGTCGAATTCCATCTAGTTTCTACTTCATGTTGTAATTTTTTACATTTTATATTTTTTTATTGACATATTTTTCTATACAAATCAACTCTTATAGCACTACTATTTAAATATCTTACTGATAATCTAACTCTTTCAAGAGACTCATTATAATATTTAAATTTTTCTTTCACAATTAAATTTAAAATATGTGCGGAACAACGAACATGAAATAAAAAATTAGATAATAAAAATATAAATAACATTTTAAATAATTAACACATTTATTATTATAATAAGTATTATCTAAAGTAATAAAAAATATTTTTGATACAATACCCTACGTACCTAATTCTTGCCTAATAATTATACCTAAAGATTGACCGGTATAGAAAAATTCTAAAGTTTCAAATGAAAAAATTCTTTTACATAAAATTTAATCATTATCTATAAAATGTGATGTAATACATTGAAATTCTTGTTTATTTCTAGCAATCCATAAATCAGAAGTTAAACTATTTTTTTTCTTTTAAATTTATAAATAAATTTATTAAATTGATTTTAATTTCATCAAATCTACTTAAAATTCTATTTCTTGTAGTATTTCTAGAAAAATATTAAAATTGCGGAACAAATCCGATTTTTATTATTTTTTTAAATACCAGTTGTTCACTCATTGAAAATTGTTATTTTTATTTTATTATATAATCAACAACAGAATTTTGTGTGCAGATTTATTCTTACGAAAAATTAATAATATTACCAGTTGTATCATTACCAATTTGTATTTGTAAAGTGATATTAAGAGGTGAATTTTTATGGTGACTATTAGCATGTCTACGTAAGTGACTAGTGTCACTAGAAGTGTGATCCGAAAGTAATTTATTACAAATTTTATATTTTGCTTTAACAGTAACGGTGTCATCATTATTTTTTTTTTAAAAATTTTAAAAATATTTTCACACATTTGAAACTTTTTTACTAGAAGTGCCTACATATGCAGATGCAGATGAAGCAGTTGGTGAATTATGAATAGGAGCAGTGAGAGTGGAATTAGAATTAGTAGGTGGAAATGTAAAAATATTTTCTTCTTCATTGACGGAAAAAATATTTGGATCCATCAATTTTTCTAAAAATATTATTAAATTTTAAATCAAAATTAATAAATTAATGAACTTAGAGACTATAATTTTAAAAAATTAACAATGAAATAAAATTTAATTTTTTTAAAAAATTACTTAGAATTTAAAAATATATATTCAAAATTTAATTAAATATTGCAACAAATAAATTAATTTTTTTAAAGACTAGAATTTAAATTACAACAAATAAATTAATAAATTAGATAATAGATATTAGAATTTTTTAAAATTGTAAAAGAAATAGAATTAAATTTTTTTTAAATTAATTAGAATTTTAAAAATATATATTCAAAATTTAATTAAATATTGCAACAAATAAATTAATTTTTTTATATTAAAATTTCAATTGCAACAAATAAATTAATTTTTCAGAGAATAGAGACTAGAATTTAAAAAAATTAAAAATGAAATAGAATTTAATTTTTTTTAAAAATTAATTAGAATTTACAAAAAAATGTATTCAAAATTTAATTAAATATTGCAACAAATAAATTAATTTTTTTTATATTAGAATTTAAATTGCAACAAATAATTTAATTTTTTTTAAAAATTAATTAGAATTTTAAAAAAATGTATTCAAAATTTAATTAAATATTACAACAAATCAATTAATTTTTTTAGAGATTATAATTTAAATTGCAACAAATAAATTAATAAATTAGATAATAGAGACTAGAAATTTAAAAAATTAAGTTAAATTATAACAAATAAATTAAATTATAAAAAATAAAGCAAACCGAATTAAAAAACTCCGATCTTTAATCTTGATTTCGATCGATTTGTGTTTTGATCTTAATCTTGATTATTGATCTTCACTCATTGATTCGCTAACAATTATACCGAACCTGAATATCACCGAGTAATAAGAGAGAAAAATTAGAGAGAAGAGAGTTGTTGAAATGAAAAAAAATAAAAATATGCCTCCCTATTTATAGGAAAAAAATTATATTTAAAAAAAAAAACTAGCCCGGCCAAGCCCAACATTCAAAACATCTCAGTCATTAATTTTTTTTAAAAAGTCATCCGGATCATCCATCTAAAAATATGACCGTTTGATGAGGGAGAGGGCCGGCTGGGCCGGGCCGTGCCCAACGACTAGCCCGGGCTCGGGCTTGTGGCGGGCCTAGAAGCTGCCAGTTGTCTGGCTTTTTGGGCGGGCGGGCTTCGGGCTTGCGGGGTGCGGTCCAAGCCTGGCCCATGAACAAAAGACCCGACTTGGCGATGGGTGGGGTTTGAGCAGTGTCGGGCTTCAGGGGGACCTCAAGCTCCCGTCGAGCCTCGGACCATTTTTACACCTATAATGTGAATTTACTTGTCATGTTTGTAATAGAGGATAGGATTAAGAGTAATCAATTAAGCTTTTTCACAAGATTAAATATTTATTGTATTATTTATCTATTTTTTAAACCATTTGCATGCTTTTTTGTTTGAAAGGAATTAAAATGAATTAAGTTTCTCAAAACTAATCTTTTTTCCTCTCCATTCTACCCTACCTTTCCACTAATTATTCTTCGTATAGATAGTATTTGGCATTGTTAAAATTAGTAGTATATAGATTGAAATTTTTAATAAAAATTGTGAGTGTTTGGTAAAGATTATAACTTATAACTGAAATATAAAAAAAATAGTTATAAATTATAACAAAAGTTATGAGTGTTTAAAAATTTTTATAACTTATAACTAAAATTAATAATATGAAATTAAAAGTTACTGTCAAACACCAAATATTGTGGATATATTTATTTTGAAAGAATCAAGGGTAGGATTGGATTATATATCAATCTCATATAGCCTCTCTATCTTATGTTTGAATGCAAAATTTTCTAGACAAATAATTCGGAAGGGACATGAAATTCCAGACACAAGGGATAAATGTGTCCTAATAGAAGAGAATGTCCTAATAGCCTAAAATAATGAGAATATCCTTTAATAAATCATCAAAGATATTCTTTTTAGCTTCCTTCCCTGAGATTTGTTTGGCATAAATGAAAGTTTATATTTTTTTTTTCTTGCAACTAATAACTCACAAAAAAGTTGAAAAGAATATATTTTTAAATTTTCCTTTTGAACTCCAAAACAGATTGAATGTTGTAGCAAAATAAAAAAAATATTATTTTCAAATAATATAAATTAAATATAATATTTATTAATAATAAAAAAATATCATTTTAAAACATAAAGTATAATAGGCTTATTAGTTTTACTAATCAATGCTTTTTCAAAGGAGTCTAAGGCCTAGTTTAAGCTAATAGACGGTTTATAATATATATTTTTTTGTACATTTGTGTCTCATAAAAATGACGTAAAATTTTAAATTTTTGTTACTTTTAACATGTGATAATTCTATTTTGTTTTTCTTTTTTGTATCATGTAAGTAGGGATTTGTAAACTGATTTTATTTTTTATTTATTGCTCAAAAAAAGAAGGCATCGCTTCATCTTTGTAATTTTTTTTGTCAAAATTGGTTTTGTCTCCAGTGGTTTTTTGTGAAAACCAGTTTTTTTTTTCTCTGTAAAAATTCAACAAATTTTTAAAGGGCAAGAATGTCATTATGCATAAGCATTGTCTTTTTAATTTATAAACAATGATAGAATAAAATTAAAAAAGTGATTTTAACACTTCCTTTTTGTACAAATACACTCCTTTTTTGTCTACATTAAATGAAGTTAACAAAAATAAATTTTATTTTATAATTTTTTATTAACTTTTCCCAAATGTACACAAACAAAATTTATAGAAATAGGGGGCATATTTGTAAATTTATCTAATAAAAAAAAAGAATGTATTGGTACAAAAGGGAAGTGCAAAATTATATTTTACTTAAATCATATAAAGTTGGATAAAATTTCAATCACAAAATAATCAAACATATGAATGGACTAATAATGCAATGACCATAGTGTCTAAAAATAATTAATGAGAAAAAATTTAATTCCTCTTAATTCTATCCCTTAAAACAAACATAGTATATGTATTTAATTTGAACTATTTGTTTAAGCTTTTATTTTGCATCTAAATATAAAATACAAAGATTACTTTGAACTAATAATTCAATCTCAGCCTTCAATCTTTCAATAAAAATATCAGTCTTAGTCCCTAATTTGCTATTTAGGCATTTTTTATAGCTAAAAATACAGAAAAAAAAAATAACAACAACAACACGACCCGTCTGGCAAAAAAATCAAAACAATCAAAAAAATCAAATCAAAATAGTAATTCCTATAATGTTTTTATTCAAAATTTAACTAGTTTTAAAATACGATAATACCCCTTATTCATAACTTATTTAGGCCCTGATTGACAACTTTAGCTTTCTGGCTAAAAACGTCAAAAAATTAAGTTTATCCATTTATCAAAAAAATAAAAAACAAAAAAATTAAAATGTTAAATCAAACCACATACTCACAGAATATTTTATCTAAACTTTTATTATTTTTAAAATAAAATAATATCTTCATTCATAACTTATTTAGTACCACCACTACAAACTACATATAATTATTAATATCAAATATATAGAATGGTAAAATTATACACTTTGAACAAAAAGTAAAAAACTAGCTCTTTACTCAAACAACTAATTTGAAAAAAGTTTTTTAAAAATTAAATTACCAAATAACTTACTTTGAACTCAATTTATCTTTTTAGTTAAAAATACAAAAAAAAAATCAATTCAAAATAATAATTCCTATAATGTTTTTTTTCAAAATCTAACCGCTTTTAAAATATAATAATACCTCTTATTCGTAATTTATTTAAACCATAATTGGCAATTTTAATTTTTTGGCTAAAAACGTCAAAAAGTTAAAATTATCCGTTGGTCAAAAAAGTAAAAAAACAAAAAAAATCAAAATGTTAAATCAATAAACATACCAACAAAATATTCTATTTAAACTCTTACTATTTTTAAAATACATTAATATTCTTTATTTATAACTTATTTAGTACCAACACTACCAACTACATATAATTGTTAATATCAAATATATAAAATGGTTAAATTATACACTTTGAACAAAAAATAAAAAAAATTAGTTATTTACTCAAATAACTAATTTGAAATTTTTTTTATTAAAAGTTAAGTTTCCAAACAATCTATTTTGAACTCAATTTAATTTTTTAGTTAAAAACACAAAAAAAAATCTAAAAAATCAAAAAACTAAAAAAAATCAAATCGAAACAGTAATTTCTATAATGTTTTTATTCAAAATCTAACCACTTTTAAAATATGATAATACCCCATATTCATAACTTATTTAGGCCCCAATTGGCAAACTTAACTTTTTAGCTAAAAACGCTAAAAAGTCAAGGTTATCTATTTGTCAGAAAAAGTAAAAAAACAAAAAAATCAAAATATTAAATCAAACCACATACTCATAGAATATTCTATTTAAATTTTTTATAATTTTTAAAATACAATAATGCCTTTTATTTATAACTTATTTAATACCAACACTACCAATTACATATAATTATTAATATCAAATATATAAAATAGTAAAATTGTACACTTTTGAATTAAAAATAAAAAAATTAGCTAATTACTCAAACAACTAATATGAGAAAAACTTTTTTAAAAATTAAATTACCAAACAACCTACTTTGAACCGAATTTAACTTTTTAGCTAAAAATATAAAAAAACAAAAAAATAAAAAACATTTAAACTAGTTATCAATCAAGGCTTTACTATCATTACCAATTACAAATAATAATTATTTTTAATTATATAAAAGGCAAAAATTATTTATTTTAAATAAAAAATAAAAAATTATCTTTTACTTAAATAATTAAATTTTAAAAAACTAATTTAAAAAATTAATTTATCAAATAATTTATTTTAAATTTAATTTAATTCTTTTACTAAAAAATAAAAAAATTAATTTTTAAGTTAGATGACCATCAAAGCCTTAAACATAAACAATTTGTTTGCATTTAAATGCATCCGTGGAGAGCACGCTATGATGTTGAGTCGGTGGGGGTTCACCTATCCTCATAACTCATCAGTTTTGGACCCCAAACCTAGTCTCACGTGCTAAACTCACCTTCCATTTAATATGATAATAATAAATTTTATAATACACACATAATAATTTATTTTTATTAAATAATTAAAATATAAAAATAATTTATATTATATAAATTAAAATTATTTATTTATTAAAAATACTATATAATATTACTTTTCATAGTCGTAATGTCCATAGTTGACTGTCAAAGTGTTCCCACGGAAAAGATCAAATGCTTCGCATATCCTTGGCTGCCTTTGCATGTTATGCCTGTTGCCTATGAGCCCCGCTCGGGCATATCCGAAAATTATTAAATACTTTTAAAGTTCTATACAGATGATGTTATGTTGTATTTTTAATAAATAAATAAATATAATTTATATAATGTGAATTATTTTTTATTTTTTAATTATTTAATAAAAATAAATTAATATATACTTATTATAAAATTTGTTACTACTATATTAAATAAAAATATTATATAAATTTAACACAAAACTCCAAAAACACCGAATAATTACTCCCCCGACCCAGCTCTCATCATAAATTCTTCCTTTAAATTGCGACACCCCTTAATTTAAAGTCAACAAATTTCTTTCACTAAAAAGGGTTTATTAGGAATATATGTACTTAATTACTTAATTTTATACAGTTACGAATATATGTTCCCACCGACTTGTCGCGACTATACTGAATAATATCTGTAAGTATCATAAAAATACTTTTTTTTTTTTAAAATTACTTTTTTGGTTTTTATTGTTATACTCAAATTTAAGTTTCAAATATAATATAAAAATGAAAATTCTAAAGCTCATTAATATTAATTTATATTAAAAAATATTGATTATTAGATTTTGATCACTTTTACGTTAACAATTTCATTAGAAATAATGAAGTTTGAAATTAAACTAATTAATAAAAAGTTTATTTTAGATAAATATTTCTATTGTATTGAACAACACTTTAAAACAAAATATATTGAGAGTGTTTGGCATTGCTTTTGAGGCTATTTTTTATCTTTCTATAACTAATTTTAATAATAAATTATAGTTTTTTTCAAACTCTTACAATTTTAATTACAAGTTATAATTATTTTTATTTCTATTTCAATTATAACTAATAGCTATAATTTATAAATTATTAATTTTAATAATGCAAAACACCCATATAATATTTTATTGCGATAAATTTAGAACGATACTACCATACTAATAGAAAAATATTACTATTATTAGGTAGTGTTTGGGAAAGCTAATTCTAAAAAGCCTTTAACTTCATACTACTAATTTTAATTATAAGTTACAAGTTTTTTCAAATATTTATAATTTTTTAGTACAAATTTATAATTATTTTTTTTATTTTTGTTACAAATTATAATTTTTATTAAATATTTATAATTTTTACTATAAATTATAATTTATAAACTACTAAAAATAACTTTACCAAACAACACCTTGCTCAAAAAAATCTTTACATTTAAGTAGTTTTGATTATTGTTTATTTCTTTACAATCTGGTCGAAACTTTTTAGTCGTGCGTGTAAAGGTCACTCGCCATCCCGCGCGTGTCGTGGAGCATCGGCCTTCCCCACAACAAGAAGATTTTGTGGGATTCGTATCGAATGGACGAGATGAATCGGGACCCACATATTAATACACATCGACGACTGAAGTCCACTTCTTTTTGTGGACGCCACTTCTGAAGTCATCTGTAACCTGTTTGGGCTGATTTTTGTAACTTTTGCATATTTGGTAGTTTTTACTCTTTTTTTTTATTTCTCTTAAAAAATTTTACTTTTTAAAGTTATATTAATAACGAAAATATTTAAAAAATTAAAAAAATAATCAAAAATAAAAGAATTTACTAGAAATAAAAACAAACAACATAAAATTTAATATTTTGACTTATTTTGATTTATTTTTGTGTTTTTTAAAAAAAAAAACTTTATAATTTAATAAAGAAACTATTTTTCTATTCACAATAAGAACAAAAGTTTGGCCCGATTTAGAATGTCTAATACCTCAATTTTTTTAAAAAAAATAAATTATTTGAGATAATTTTTTATAATAATTATTTTACTTTTTATTAAAACATTTATTAT
>JAOTRH010229581.1:0-10221 GCA_034768845.1 Heliamphora exappendiculata
AATAAGTATATCATCTCCTTCCTAAAAGAATATAAAGAGATATACTTAACATATTTAACTAAACCCACCATCTTTTAGGGCCGGCCACTTAGGGAGTAATCCTTAGGTGTGCCAAATACAAAAATTGCCCCTCATTAATTCAATTTAATTCTCGAATGTCCCCGACAGCAAAATCGACATTCAGCAAGGAAGTATAGGACTCGGGCTAACCATACGACAAAATTTGAAATCCCTAACTCTGTCCCCGTGCTAGATCCTTTCCCATACGAATCAGAACTTATTCCACTAAAGATTCTAACTGAACTCCCAGTCCTAACTCAAATTATGTCTTGAGTCTCCAATTATCAAATGCACTGAATTCTCCCCACATTTAAGATATGGATTCGCGATAAATAAATTAGGTTACTGACAACCCAATTTAATTATTCTCTTATCCTCGCAACCGAACTGCTTAACCTTTTGATATGCTGGATCCGAAGATCTACTGTACAGGTTTAGCGTAATCAAACCTATAACAAAGCACACGAGGGGGAACTCCTCAACCTAAATTGGATGTGGTTTTTGTCAGCTGATTATCAATCATCGGACAAATAATACCAGTACCCAACTCATCGGTATTGTTGATCTCATGAAAAAAATCTCAACCATTGACGACTCAAAGTACTATACATTATCTGAACACAATTAATCAATCACTTCGGGATTAAGAGTTTGCGCAAAATATGGTAACACGGGATGTGGATCAATTCATGTAGTCAGTATAAAATTGATCATCCCGTTGATCCTGCTCAATACACTCCAAGTGTACTAACACATCGAGCTCGAACATCGAATTCAAAACTAGAATTCGATCCGTTCGACCTAGCCAAGACTAGCTACTATAACGATGTACTACAGTCATACCGATGGAATGTCCAGGTTTATTACGATTTTGAGTCTACCTGTATAATCTATCAGAACCTTTGACCCGATCTTCCGTGCAGCACGCACCGAGTCAAATATTGGATAGAATATACAGACTATGCATTCCTATATCACAAATATAAATATGAAACCATAAATGCAAAATCATCTCAAATATTTCTCATTAATATGCCAGGGATCCTGAATAAAATACATAAAAAGCATGACATTTCAGTAGACATTCCCAACAATGGATTCACCATCCCAAGGCATACATTACTTCTAAAAGGTCAAAAGCCTTCAAATCTTATACATGAAGCTTTGCTAACACTAAAACTAAACAAAAGAAAGACAGGCCAAAACGATTTCCAACACCAGAACCAAAACTACTCGATGACACCTGTGGTGGTCCAACTCATAGCCGTTCCTGGTATCTGCAACCAAAGAGGTTACAAGAGAGTGCACTTAGCATTATCATGAACAGAAAAGATAGTTACTTAGGTAAGGATAATTGAAAACTCTTTCTAAAATTCGTTCATCACATTTTTAACGAAAATATAGAAACTGATGCAATTGCATGAACATGAAAACATCACAGATTATACAGAATCTTCTTAGTATTGCAAATAGAAATATGTTCCTAGCTCAATCGCCACAAATTTAAAATGCATGACCACTTCTCAAAACTAGACTCAAACCCCAACAATGTCCAAGTAGTCGTCAACCTCACGATTGGGAGTTCTGACGGTACCGTAACCTCAATTCTCAATGCACGGTTAGCAACGTGATGTAATGAGGGCCACTCTCCACCAAGCACGAGTGGTATGTGCTGTCCGGGACTTAGCCCGCAATAACTTTAAGGTAAAAATTCCCACTCAATGAGAAACCTCCCCTATAGGGATGAATGAAAAACCCATAGTTGGGTAACCTCCCTCATAAAAGGATATAAAAAAGCCAGAAACCCTTATAACTTGGCACTTTGGAACAACCACACGACATTAACCATAGTTTCATAATAACATCATGCTAGCTCAAAATAGCATAGATAGCACAATTGAATTAAAGGCATCATGGCATTTGAAAACAACAGGTTCATGCAATTATCAAAATTGTCCATAGTTCAAAACATGCACTTCAAAGCATTTTAATGCATCATTTAGATAACTTAAGTTCAAGATAATGGCTAAGCACTCTCACCTTGCATAATATGGGTATGAACTGAGCCTCCCCCTGACAAGCAAAGCAGGACCCCCAGGTTCTACAACCTTCGAGCCTAACAAGCAAAACACGATTCAACAGTTAATCACGGTATCCTCCCCATTTATGGTGAAACTAAAATGATTCTAACCATGGAATGTTTTCTTAATTTTTGGGACCATGGTTACTTTCTTTTTAGGTTTAAGGGATACTTCGCGCTTGCCCAATCCTTCACTTGGTTAAGGATTTTATTTAACCATTTGTTATTCTCTTCTAAATTGTTAAATTTTAAAGTACCGCAGCATCTTGAGATACTTAGACATGAAATAGTATTATGATTTTTAAACACCATTTAGATAAAAATATTTTCTACAACTCTCATATTTAACACCAAGACCAAATCCTAAGGAAAAAGGGTGAACATTTCATCCTAAGCAAAAATGGTTCAACACTTTCTCCAGATTTTAACCAAACTTATGCTTCTGTTGCTCTCGATTTTGGGATATCAAATTAAGTCCAAATGATCCCATGTTATAGTATGTTCTAGTTCAACATATCCCCTAAAAGTTTCATTTTTACAGTTAAGGATAGTTGTTTGAAACAACTTAGACTTTTTAGCCATTCTAAAAAGTAGGTTCTGTCTGCCGCCAAAGCTCAGTAGATCCAGTTTTGGATATAGGGTTTAAAACCGTTTTGGGGTATCATCCTGAGGATTTTGGGTCTGAGTTTTGGGCAGAAAATACTTCAATATGTTATCTACAACGTTCATGTAGACCACTTTTGGAATAAGTCACTAAACATAAGAATTTTGGGCTACACAAAAATATGTGACAGAATGTTTCTTGGAGGCGAAAACTCAACAGAAACTTTCAAAATGTTTTTGACCTAACAAAACTCAATATTCGGTTCTGATTTTTGGTGGGTAGATATATATACATATTATCTACAACTTTCATGTTTCGGTCAAAACTCGAATCTCATTTTCAACTAGGGATTTTAGGTCTGCACTTTTGACTGGTCTGAAACCGACACACTTTGGTAGAATTGCAATATATCGAGTTCTACTTACTCAAATAAGTTCAAACTAATTTTGGGTGAAAGATAACACAACAATATAACTCTGGACCTAAGCATCATACTTATATCAATTTTCTGCATTGAGTTATGATATTTTAAATCTCAGTGCAGAAAGGTTGAAAGGCTCAAATTGCAGGCCATGTTTTGATCTAGTCTCCTAGCATCATGTGTGTTAGTGGTTGGTCCATTTCCTTTACATCTATATTTTGTACACTCAAATATGAAAATTCCAGAGCCTTTTCATGCCATGGATCCATTAGAAAATCTCATGAAAACTTCAAGACACTACAGCCACACCAAGGCAGTCCTAAAATCTCACCATGACGCCTTTTCGATTCATATTTGATTCTTGATCTTTAATTGGTGTTTTCAAGTGATGAATGAGATATTTGATAGGTGTAAAATCAGATATGTTAGAGTCTTACTTACCTTATATAGATCACTCTTTGATGATTTGGATTAAGGACTTAGTTTTAGCATCCATGGTTTCCACCAAAATTTCTTGGTTCTTCTTCTTTCTTCTTCTTCCTTCTTCTTTCTTTTTCTTTCTTTTTCTTTCACTCCCTCTCTCTCTATATCCACGAAATTCCAAGGAAAGAATAGAGGGTTTGGGTTCTTTTTATAGCAAAAAAATTCAAGTAGGAAGCTTCCTAGGAAGTTTCCTTAACCATGGGTTAACTAAGCTTACTTACCTTAAACTTAACTTGAGTTTGTGAAACTTGCTCACCAAGTTTTGGCACATATTCCAAGGTCTAGCCACTTGAGTGTATATTTATATATATTCCAAGGTCTAGCCCCTTGAGTGTATATATATATATATATATATCAAAATAAATTTTCTTTATTTAATTGTAGGAGAAAAATTTGGGTATTTTCACATTGGTTCGTTTCTTGATTTTTCGAGCGTAACTCTCGTCTTAAACGACTTGAACTTAAAATTTTAAATTCTTATCCTCAACATTAGGGTTTTAATACATGCTTGTGTGGCTCCCACTCTGTCCCGAGTCTCGGGCTCGAAAAGCTTAAACAGTTGGGCCGGTTCTTCTTACTGAACTTAGGTTCGAGATTTCGTTTCTTTTACTATGTTCTTTCTTTTTTATTCATATCTTGAGTTCGGGTTGTTACAATCTACCCTCCTTTAAGAAATGTTTTTCTTGAAATTAAACACTGAAACTCAAGCCAATCACTGTCCCGAAACTATCAACGATCCCTGTTGCAGACCCAGCGATACCGCCCAACAACATAAATGCCCCAACAATTAAAATCCCAAATCGGTCGTCACACGAGGTAAACACGATTCCACACAAACTGCCCACACGTGCAAGTCCTACTGACTTCACTGTCACCTATGAGACATCCATGAATCGTGGGGTCAAGATCCAACTCACACAGCCAATCCTCAAAACATACTACTCCAGCGATAAACACATCATACAAGACCAATCCATCATGGTACTTGATTCTAACCACTCTCTACGCCTGAACATAGTGACTACCACCCCTTCGCTCTTACTGCCACAAACTGGCTCAATCACACCTCACCACGCACCCCGAGGACAATCTCCACAAGTCCAAACACACGACGTTGAACTCCGACATCGATCACATGAAATCACATGTTCCATGCACAAACTCGACTCGAGTTTTGACGATCGCCAGACGACCACTGACTTTGCTACCACATCATTACCCTACTGATGCTAACAATGCCATCTCAAAGCTAACACAACGCCGATCCACGAGCAACAACACAACACTCGACTCCAGAGAGAAGTTCACTTACTCACCTGGACATCAAAGAATTCTTTTCATCTCAACAAACCTTCAAACCTTCATCCTCTACTTAAACTTCTTTCACGAACCACAATTCTCACCCCCGAGAAACACTAGGTGATACACCATTGTCCTAGATAAGATTCCATATAACTGGAAACCAATTCGGCACCACAGTCACAAAGTCACCTGACCCAAATGAGTCACTCGACCAAACACATTCCACAAACAGAACATCTTATAGACATCTAACATCCCAACCATGTCCCTGGTGCAACCGCACATCACTATACAACTCAACATCTTGCTATCAGATCACGGATACTGAAGCTGCAGATCAGCCTCACATCAAACATGATTGCCGTCATCTGATAGAACAAACATGATAGCCATCATCTGACATCGATTCCAACTCATAACACATACATCAATCCCTTGAGTCCACAATAGCAAAATATTCGAACCCAAGACACCAACCAAGACTAGCATCTTACACTTAGAAATTTTCTCACATCCAGGGGTTATCACGGCCCTTCCATTCCCAACCAAATAATCGCGGCAGTTTGAACAGACCACGCCAACCGAGGCTTCTCAAACATCATATCCTTCCTGATTCATACCTTACCACGCTCTCGAGACCAACATCCAAGCAAACAGTTATGCCAAAGCACAACAATTACTGCATACGATAACCAATCCTCGACTCTAAGAACTCTAAACAGTTCAAAGCTCCAAATAGGACCTGAATCCAGACTCACCAAAGTCTATTAGAAACCCACCATACGCATATCACAGCCGCGTTGTTCTGATAAAATTCACGCTCTGCCATGAGCTAGAAGTACAACCATAACCACACAATCCTGAACAAGCTGTATACAATGGTTAATGATTCTTAGCTGATCACTATAGAAAGAACACTACATCTCAACACCAATTCCTTTGTCAACAAGAACAAGCAAAAGCATTCCTAGTCCACCAACTTGACCTCATAGGGAACACAACCCAAATGGTTCAACCATCATACAAAATGAGCCACATTGACTAGGTTACCACGACCTATCATGTTTACTACACTTATACGTACTCTTTTACGGTCTTCTATTGTGGATAATACTAACCCCATCATACCATTCTTTACGGTCCCGAACCGCGGGAGCAATCGAATCCCAAGTTATTCACGCAGATGTTCCACCTCCCAAAAGGCACATAGCCATGAACCACATGTTAAAGCCACGAAGAAGAAAACCCACAATCACTCGTTCACGGCGATACAAGTCCTCGAATCATAACTCCAAGGGTCACAACACGGATAACGAATCCACTGAGATTTTTGGCCTCAGTACACAACCAAAACCTGAATCGATCTAAAACACGGCATCTCCCTCCAACTGTGATGAAATAACTCACACCAGACAACCGTCTAAAAGAAACTCTATCTCTCTCCAAAGAGAAGAAAAGGGTCAACAAATCCCATGACCCAATCTCAGCGTACTCCCAGTACTCACAAACACTTGGCCTCTCAAGAACCCTGTGAACTTTACCTTGAAGCCACATCGACCACAGTCAAATAGCTGCCGTTAACCATGATCACGGTACCCCAAACCATCCTCTAAACTAAGCTCTCAGCTTTCAGACCTCATTCGCACACAGATACGAACACTACCAATCTGTATACCTTGTACAACATATCCCATACCATAGGATTACAAGCTCATCACCAATCATGCACGGAGACATTTATCAACATTCCCATCGTGCTAAAACCTCACTCCAAAAGGTTGCGCTTACTCATCTAACTCCCACTAGGCAAATCATAACCACGCAACTCTCATAGAAAGCACACGGCACAATACAAAGGGAATCTAATCCTGAGTTCTTCTATCCAGAGTTATCAAGAACTTCCTTGACCATGCAGACACCTTCTGCACTTTCGCACTTTCGCTTTCAAAGCACACATCGATCGCAGGCATTATAACCCAGGATTTCTCATGTATCGCCCTAGGCTAACCCAATCACACGGTACATTGCTAAACCTTATTACTCCATACTTCGTTCCCATGGGCAATCAACATACCCATATCTGAACCTAAGGTGGAACACAAACAACCTCCAGACATAGCACACCCAGGATACATCGTCTCAGCACTAACCAACCACACTCTCGGAGAAGAAGAAGAAGAAGAAAAGAGGTGAAAGTGTTTGGCGGGGTGGGGAGGGTGGAACCTTTGCTGTCTTTTATCTCTCTCTCTCTCTCCACATTTCTAGAATGGCCCTGTGGCCATGTTTGGCTAACCTCTTTTATTTTCTCCTTTTTCCTTTTTAACTTTAGTTCTCATATGCTATTTTCTCTCCAATTTAATCTCATGAACTTCATAATTTAATTCCACATTTACAACTTAATTTTAATCTCATATTCTAAGAATTTAAATTAATAAGCTATGCTTAACTACATATTATGGTTATTTGTTACCCTGTATCTCAATTATATTTCACATACCATCAGTTCCTTCATTTAACGAAAAGCACAGACGGACAAAATAAACGCGTACCAGGTCACTACACATTCAATCATATAACCGGATAGTAACGACTTATAGTTGCAAAACCAAGTTTAGTACAATTGTTTTTCATGAAAAACGCAACTGTGGCTTTGATACCATTGTTGGAGAGGGAGCCGCGCAGCGGAAAAATTGATTGATTTTTGAATCAATGCCGTGACCGTAAAAAATGACGTATGAGATTTTCATGAAAAACGAAAACTATAATGATTTTAATTATTTAATACCTCTATGAAACTTGTCGATAAGTTTCTAGAAAATTCCAAATACGTTGAAGACGACCTTGCAACCTTCTTACGTATGACCCGAACGCACTACGACAATCACAATATGCGGGCATCGATTCCGATCGAAGTGTTCTTCTCACACAATGATCTCCAAAAAGGAAAAAATGATTGCCCAAGAGGAGAGAAGGTCGGCGATTCTCTTGGAGTATTAGGGTTAGGTTTTTATTAATTAGCCTCCACTTGATATATATATATGAATATATCAAAATATATTAAGTATATCCTCTCCTTCCTATAAGGATATAAAGAGATATACTTAACATATTTAATTAAACCCACCATCTTCTAGGGCCAGCCACTTAGGGAGTTATCATGCCCCAAACATCCGGGTCACGTGAAAGCCCACCAGAACACCCATTTATGAAAATAAGGTTTTCATAAGAAATCAAAATATACAGCATTTGGATAGAAGTTCCCATGGTTCAACTCTCATAAACTAAAAACATGCATCTCATACATGAATAAACATATCGCCAAAAGGCGTACAAACCAGCGTCAACAAGCGTCACATGTATAAGTACATGTCTCAAAAAGGAAAACTATAGAAAGTCTTCCACCACCTCTACAACTAGGTCATCTCATCATGCTCACTTGAAAAGGTTTTATAGCAAAATTTCACACCGTGAGCCAAAGCCCAATAGGAACATAGATAGTAAAACTGTAAAGCAGGCTATGCAATTATACACACACGAGCTCAACCACAGGAGCCAAAAAGGTTTTCCTTTCAAAATCACAAGTTTTTCATCATACTAACACGAGTTTCAAAAGGTTTTATCTCATAAAAATTCACGTTTTCCATCCTTCAAACTATGCATATCATCTTAACAGATATCATGCCACAGTTAAGGAAAAGCTGTAAATAAACAGTAAGCTCGACTCAAGCCACACAATTGAGGAGAAAGATAAAATGTAATCCTATGTACTGACTTTTTCATACCAACAAAGGTAACAACCATATACTCTCGTCCATTACCCTGAACCCACAGGCTTGGTAATGACAAACTCTATACGGAGTGACGACAGCGTACTCAATTTACGGGCAGAACCCGAGGGTACAGAGCACCCAACACAACTACTCAATTTACGGGACCTAAGCCCAAAGGTCCAAAGCACCCACACTAAATTTACGGGGACTATCCCGAAGGTAAAGAGCACCTACGCTGCGCACGTTTCTGGACATACACCGAGGAGCAATGGATGCCCAACTCAACCAAACCCACTGTCATGGCACATCTATGGAGAACATTCAAAACCCAGCGTAGCTCAACTACAAAAACCCACAAAATGATTTTTACCACACATGTATAAAAAAAGATCCAATCCATTAAAATGGAGATCTATAACCATTTCCAACAAAACGTTTAAAAGGTGAGACTCAACCCCGCGGGTTAGCTCTAAATATCTAAAATCACGTTTTTTCACCGTTTTCACAAAATACCTCATTTTCAAACATCTTTTGAAAACCACGGATACCACGTACCCAAGACATGCATACAACTGAGAAAAGGCGTAAAAATTTACTTTTACGCAAAAACCACGGTTTAAAACATGTAAATAACATTTCATACATTTCTACCACGTGAAAATAAGTATAACTGCATGTAATACCCATATAACAGTAGTAGGTCTAGAATCCTACCTCGGAGAGTCAATAACTCGACGTCTCAAAACTGAACGGTGTCAGAACGAGAATCCAACTGGATAGATGCGAAGCCCTCGGCCCCTATAGCAAATATCCACGAACAAATCAACAACAAATCAGGCCCTGGGCCCTTAAAGCTAGAGAGAATGAGGAGAAAATGGAAACTTGGCTCTTAAGAAAGCCTTTTCCAAACACTCCAGCCCCTAGAACCTCTTATAAGCGCGCCAAAAAGGTTGTCCAGTCGACTGAAGCCCCTCAAAAAGCGTGAACCGCCACCAGTTCAGTCGACCGAACCAAGGAGTTTAGTCGACCAAACTCTCATAAACCTGTTCAGTCGACCGAACCTATCCCCTTAGTCGATCGAACCTCACAAAAAGGCTACTGGAATTTTTATTTTGGTTTTGGTTTGGATTTTGTGAAGCAAACATGATTTTTGGTCCAAACACAAGCCAAAAGAACTCCTACCAAACCCCAGAAAGCGTGTAACACATCTACACATGCTTTTCTACAACTTTAAAGCATAAACCAAGCATCGATGCTGTTCATATGCTGGAATAAAAGTGTCACATATATAAATAACTCAAAAGATAAGGGTCAGGGTCTCACAACTCTCCCCCTTAAGGAATTTCATCCCTGAAATTCGCAACAAGGTCACAAGGTAAAGAGGTCTGGGTATCTGGCACGCATCCAAGACTTTAGCTCCCATATAGCTTCCTCAGCCCCGTGATGATGCCATAAGACCTTAACATAAGCGATCGTTCTGCCCCGCAACACCTGCTCCTTC
>JAOTRH010229602.1:0-10221 GCA_034768845.1 Heliamphora exappendiculata
GTTGGAGATGGAGGAGGGTTTGGAGGAGGAGGAGGTGGCGGCGTAGGTGGTGGATCAGGCCATGGTGGTGGATTCGGAGCTGGTGCAGGCGTAGGAAGTGGAGCTGGTGGAGGTGTTGGAGGCGGCGGAGGGTTTGGAGGAGGAGGAGGTGGTGGTAGCGGCGTAGGTGGTGGATCAGGCCATGGTGGTGGGTTTGGTGCAGGGGGAGGGGGAGGTCTTGGAGGTGGGGGTGGTGCAGGTGCAGGCGGAGGCCTTGGAAGCGGAGCTGGTGGAGGTGCTGGTGGTGGGCGTGGGGTTGGAGGTGGTGGGGGATTTGGAGTTGGAGTAGGCGTTGGGGTTGGAGTTGGAGTCGGTGGTGGTTCTGGTGCTGGATTTGGATCTGGTAGTGGCACCGGCGGCGGCGTTGGCCGGTGACGCTAATCGTGCTGCTCCAGGCTTGTACCTTCATACATTTGCACGAGTTGTTGGGTTGTTTCTCCATTAAAAACTGTGTAGCTTAAAATTGTGTGAAAGAGTTCTGAGTTATTAAAATTTTAATTTCACTGTTTCACTACATGTTAATTCCTAATCCAAAGGGTTTATTCAATATGCTGAGATGTACTTCATGGTTCCATTTGCTTTTTAGATTATTTTTAAAGGAATTGGATAAATTATGGATTGAATTGCATTAATTATTCGGTTAAATAAGATAAATAATAGAATTTAATTATTATATTATTTATACAGTTGGATGAATTGTATGAGTTATAATCATTTTTAATCATTGTATAAAATATAAATAAAATTGTTTAGAAATTTTAATCACTCACAGTAACGCAATATCTATAGTATTAGTTATTTTTCCATTTAGTACTCAATATACCGTGTATCTTATTCAATAGTTTGTAAAAAAATATTAGTCAACTAAATAAACAAACAAATGAAATTACACTAATTTTTAGTCAAAGTAAATTGTACTAAAATTTTTAGTGTATATAATTTAATCCCGAGTTATCTAGATGTCAATTAAGGAATATATGTGTTGTCTAATCCAAAATCATAAATACTATTTATAAATTTAGAATAAATGGTCTAAATTAAATTGTTTATGATATAGGTTATATCCCAAATAAATTTGAATTATTTATTTTAAATTATAAATATATTTATAAGTAAAATTTATAAATTTATAGCATTACTCATCCAAAATACCCCTTTGCTTTTTCAATCAAGCATTTTCTTTTCCATGTTATTTTAAAAAAAACAAAATTGAAACAAGTGTCCTATTTCCAACGGATCATAATTACGATAGAAATTATATTAATTTTTTTAATATCATTATAGCAAAAGAAAAGTGGGAGATGATTACTGTGCTATATAAGTGATACAATGTGATATTTTTAATAAATAAATAATTATAACTTATATGATATAGATTATTATTTATTTTTTTATCATCAAATAAAAATAAGTCATCATGTTTTAGTATAAAATTTATCGCTATATCGTTTTAAATAAAATTACGACGTGATATTTCAGTAACATCGAATAATTACTCAGAAAGACATTATTTAGTAGTAGTTGGCCCTTTCCCTTTCATGTTTGAAAGGGCTTAAGAGTGCCTTGCCTTGATTGGTGAGAAGAAGCACAATTTTTTTGTTTCGTTTTTAGACTAAAAACCTTAACCAAGTAGAAAGAGAATAGAACCCACACACAGGTCGAGAGATTATAAAAACTCCTTATCTCATGGCTCTTTTTAATAATGCACGTATTCAATATTAATTTTAACATCTATTTAATTTTAATTAATGACAAATTTTAATAATAGTTATTATGCTGCCAAAAAAATTTATCTGATAAAATATAAAAATGAAAATATATGTAACGATTTTACTAAATTGCAAATTATACCTAAAGTTAAATATAGCATAAGAGGATCATTATTTTCTCGCTTTTATCATAGCTAACGTCAAACTTATGTTTTACATGTACTTAGGTATCAATTGTTGTACAATTAATTTTACTAAATTGTAAATTTTGGTAACAGACATTATGTTGCAAGGGAATAGTGCCACCCAAAAGAATATATAATTAATTATCCATAAACATTGGCAATCTACTACATTAGTGCAAATATTGAACATGATTTTTGTAAAATTGTATCATTTAATGCAATTTAAAATATAAAATCTCATTATTAACTGTAATTACACCTATCAAAATAAAAACTTTAATTATGAATATTAATTTCTACAAAATTCTACAAATATTATGCAATACATATCAAACTTTTTGAATTTATAAAGCTCCATATGTGTGTAATCTATATAACAAGTTAGCATGGTTGAATAGAACATCTATCTTTTTAATTCAAGAATTGTCATTTATTCTTCATCATTCAATCAATAGTTAAAAACTAGATACGTCATACCCTCACAGCTTCTTCCACCTCTCTTCCTAACTCTCACTCATTCACTGACTGACACCATATATTTTTTTTTTTTTTTTACGGGAGACAGCAAGGTGCTGTGCTGTGAAAGCATAGCACCCTGTTTTTTTATTTTTTTAATTTAGTTTTCGAATGTGTTTTTATATTTGAATTCGTTCATTACGTAGAATTTGTCGAAATTTTTTTGTTCAGATAAAAATTTAGGTTAATATGATAAATATAGCTAAGTGACCGCATAACATTAATTTATAATTAAATGAATAAAAATTATAATTTTGAGAAAAAAATTGTTAAACAAATATTATTCAATCGCATAGCTATAAGTATTTGATCAATCTAAATTTTTAAATAAAAAATAAACTCGACAAATTTTATATAATGAATGAATCCAATCATAAAAATACATTTAGAAAGTAAATAAAAAAAAGTCACAGCATCTTCCCATCTTTCTTTTTAAGTTGTTTGAAGTGATGAATTATAATCGATTTTTGTTGATTTTAATCTATATTGAAAGTACCTTCAAGCATGAGTCATACCTAATTATATACGAGAAAGACTTTAAATACAAGTGTTAAACGTGAATCTTGCTTTTTTTTTTGATTATTTTTGCCCTTTTTGAATTGTTTTCATCAGGTTATTTTTTAAAATTTTACGAATAATCTCAATCAGATGTACTGAAAAAGTAAAAAGGATTGACGAAAAAAATATTTAAAAAACCCTAAATACCAAAATAAGCAATATTAAATTTGATTTATTAATTTATTTTAACTTTTTTTTGTTTTTTTTTTATTTTTTTATATTAATTAAGATTTGTATTTTTTAAACTCATCTCAGTAAAAAAATCAAAAAATATAATAATTTAACTAAATAATAAAAAAAATATTCAAAATAAAAATAAATAAATCAGCAATTATCCTCTGCGGGCAATATAAAGTGAATACGCGGTGTATAACTCGACCGAAATTCGCTTTCACGACCATTGACTTATATGTCCACTGTAATTGGTCAACGGTGAAGTTAACCTTTCCACCTATCAATAATATCCAGCACGTCATTGACTTCCTATTTAACTTTTAGCCCAACATTTTTTTTAATCTATTTGGATGCAGCCATGGAATAGATTTTTTTATATAGTTTTTTTTTTAGTTTTTGGTAAAAAAATTTTATATTAATTCAAACGAGGATAATTTTTTTATTTATCACTTTATAAAAATTAAAAAAGTAAAAAAATTGGCTACAAAATAAAAAATTTTAAATCAGACAAAAAAATCACTTTAAAGCTTTTATGTGAATTTTTTTCAATTTTAGTAAATTTTTTTTAATTTTTTGAAAACGGATATACTTTTAGTTTTATTATCACGATGAATCAAGAAAATAAATAAAAATTAATTCAAAAATTAAAAAATCATAAAAAATAAAAAATATCACAAAAAGCTAAATCAAACAGAGCCTAGCTCGCGATTTGGAATCGCCACGAAGTTAAAATTTTAAGAATTTTGTTTTTTTTTTTAAAGAAAAATGAAAGAAAAAAAAAAGTAAGGCGTGAATGCCTTTTATGCTTTTTCAAGCAATAACAAGTTTTTTTTTCCTATCTGTCGCATGAATACGGCTTGTTTGTTTAAATTTTTTATTTTTTATTTTTTTATTTTTTTATTAAAATAGTTAATATATTTTTATGTTTATTTTTAAGCTATTGTGTTTGAAATATTAGAACAATTTTTTATTATTGATAGTATAATTGATTTTTTAATTAAAAATTTTATAATTATTTTATTCAAATAAAAAGTTAGTCTTCGTTTGACTATCGGCTTAAAATTGGCTTTTTGGCTTTTGGCATAAAGCCCAAAAAGTCTCATTTTTTATTCCCAACTTTTAACCTACTTACTTTTAGACTTTTATGATTTTTTCATAATAATTTTTAATTTCATCTTTTTACATGTAAAGTAACTAGTTTGGTTTTTTGTCTTTTTTGGTTTTGGCTTTTTTTTTTTTTACATATAAGGGAAGAGTTGGAATTTCACATATGATTTATTGGCTTTTTGGTGGCTTAAAAGTGAATAATTTTTTAACCAAACGAATTTTTTAATTTTTTAACTTAAAATAATTTAAAGTCAAAAAAATTAATTTAAAGTCAAGTTATCAAACGAACACTTAATAGTATGTTTGAGATGTTAGACTTTTTCCTTAAAAATATAAAAAGAAGTAATTCAGATTAGAATAAATTTAGAATGTAATGAGATGGAAATAACAATTTCCATTTCAATGTTTGATGAGAACATAATAATTAATTCAAAAATGGAATTGTTGTTTTAATTCTTATATTTGGGATGTTGCAATTATGCATGAAATGCAAGTAAATGTACATAAAATTGATCAAAATACATTTTAAAATTTTCTTTTAAAAAATTACAATTCAATAAAATTTTTGTTAAAAACTTTTTTCTATTTTTTAATATATACACATCTATATTGCAAGTTAACAGAACTATGATGTAACAGTTATAAATGACAATCTAACGGTGTTTCTTTTTCTACTTTCATATAAGGGTCACGCTAAACACCGCCCATTGGACGATAGTTAATAAGCTAATAAAGATAAATTTTTGTCAATATTAATACACTTTTGAGTGTATGACTTATCACTTTTATAAATATTAATACATTTTGTATAAATATCTATACATTATATATCTCTTATTCACCGTCCGTCGGGCAATAGTTAGCATTTTTCTTGATATAATGCTTGAAACTAATTTTTGCTTTCTATTCTTCTTCGTGAGCTTGACGTCAATCACGCCACCTAATACATCATCGCAACCCCTTCACCTTCTTCTTCCACTCCTCCGTCGTCTGGTCGTCCAAGTTCATCTCTAAAATTCTAAAAACGGAAGTAGCTCTAACAACTTCTCTTATCATGCGTTTTTTTTCTTTTTCAATCTAGATCCACACTATAATCCCTTATTTTGCTTTCACGCCTTCAAATACTTCGACGATGGTTGGTCACAGTGGCACGACCCTTGCACTCCACTGACAAATGACCGAATGATGAATTTGTGAGATTTTTGAATAATCTTATTAAATTACATGAAAATTGCATTTATTAGCTTAAAGAGTATTATAAATACAAATGGTAATTTAAAAAAAAATCAGTTTAAAGTACCTGTAAAAAAAAATTATCTCAAGAATATTTATAGTTCGTACACACACATATATAAATATGTAAATTAAAATGTCTTGATTTAATTAGAGAAATTAAGTCTCTTAAACTATTTATACAAAACAGTGATTTTTTTTTTTTTTTTGCTAATTTTGGGATCATTATGCGATCTCTTCTCTAGAAGTGGCGAGGGTGATGGTGAGTGAAGTGGCAATGGCAGGGACAGTGATCGTGGCCATAAGGGCAGCAGTGTACAATGGTTGTGACAGTGACAATAATAATAGTGGTCGTGGCTACTAAAAAAAAATCTTTTAGTGTTAGTAATATGCAGTTGCAAAAACTCAAAATGCCGTTGCAAATAGTATTTGCGTTGGGAAATGAGGATAGTAATTGAAGGAGTCGCAAATACCTATTTTCGTCAGCAAAGACTGTCGCAAAAATTTTGCGTCGGTAAAACAATTGTGACTATTAAAAAAACTTATCCCAAAAAACTATAAAAATGGTACTATTTGCTTCAGAAAGCTGTGCCATTACAAAATATACTATTTGCATTGGCAAACTTCCATCTCAAAAGATACTATTTGCGTAAGCAACTTTGCTGTCTCAAATTTTCTACCAATATTTTTTAAAAATAATTCTTTATGATAATTTATTTTGCCAAAAATACCTAATTATTTTAAAAAATAAATTAAAAAATAATCTTTTCTAATATTTTATTTCTAAAAAAAATCCAAGCTTTCATATATCTAGTACATCTATTAAATGACAATGAAATATCAAAAAATTAAATCACTACAAAATTTGTCTAATTCATAAATAATATCCAACAAATAAATTATAGTCAATCCCATATATATATATATATATATATATATAATACTAAAAACATTATCCATCAACCCAAAAAAATAAAACACAATACATATATTCAAATTAATTACAAATTTTATCACCACGCCATTCAAGAAAAGAACTTGATTAACTATAGTTTTTTATCACCAAGTAATGTGTTACAAAATAAAATAAAGAAGCCTTTTACTTTATTCATTTATTATTTTATCACAAGTTTCATATGCAATATTTGATATGCAATTATACAAAGAATTAAAGAAAAACAACACAACTAAGCATGTAAAGACAAACTAAAACATGGGTAAAATAAAAGTTCTAAATGAAGACTAATGGGCCAGCTATGGAAAAAATTAGCCCATAAAAATTTTCATAATCTTCTTTTACATCAGCTTTGAGCTATTTTATATATATATATATATATATTAATGTTGGAGCAGAATAATGTGCGAGTGCTTCATAATGATATATACTCACACACTCTACTAATGCCAATATCAATTTTATTTTTTAAATAAACATATAATCCTAGTGCACATTACTTTTTTAAACACTACTAATAAAATCATATGCAAAAAGTGATTGTCTATTTATTAACAAATAAATTACAATGTCCAAAATCAATCATGTTTGAATTACTTAATCTAAGGTATAAATTCAATTTTAAATAGTGAGAGATCAAATCACTCAACAAGTGCGTGCCTTGCCTATTAACTAATCAAGTCAATATATATATATATATGACATTATTTTACAAACTAAGAATTTAGTTTTCAATACAAGTTTGAAAATTTTCAACATTGTTAAGACCAAAAAAGTTGGATTAATTGCCACACCTTGTGATGAAACCTTTGGGTTCGACGGAGTAATGCAACAACCACCAATATAGCTCCCAATTGAATCGATGGGTTCGGCCGGTCGGTTTGATATTTTCAAAAAATAACTTACATCCGTAGCCACAAAAATGCAAATCAAACCTCACAAACCACAAACACATACCACAACCTAAGTGCATTGTTATTTTTGCTGTAGATCCTCCAGGTAAAAATAACCACAAACAACTATGCAGATAAGATTATAAGCCTGCATACATATGGCACCAACATAAAAAGAGAGAAAAGTTGTTCATAATGTAGCAATCAAATCCCTAATTGAGGGGCAACAAACAAGGAGAAGGAGCAACACGCATCAAAGTAAGAGAATTGGTCATTATATGCTTGGCGGTACAGTAGTCAAATGGCTCATTTTTGCTACTATTTTTTTTAGGACTAGAAACAATTGTCCCAAATGACCTATTATTGTGGTCTTTTTTTTTTTCTCAATGATAAAAAATTGTCTTAAATGAGCGTTTTTTGTGACCATTTTTTACGACGGTCAAAAATCATCTCAAATGACCTTTTGTGTTAAATAATTATAGCAGTCGCAAAAGGTAATATTTGGGACGGCAATGAGCACTGATACAAACAGTTTTGATGCAAAAAGCACTTTTCTTTATAGTGGTGGTGGTGGTATAACGTTGGTGATTAATTTATGAAATATTTTTTGTGTGAACAAGATTATTTTGGTTTTAATAAAAAAATAGAATGAGCATAGATCAGCTAAGCCCACAAGGCTTCCTTTAAAAGGAAATAAAAGAAAGGGAAAAAATAACCGTTTCATTTTCCTACATACGTGTTCAGTTGATGCAAGAAAATATAGGCCCATTTGTTTCTGTTTTTCGGAAACAGTTTTCGAAGAATTTTGAGTAAAAATTTCTAAAATTTTGTTTGGTAGCAAATTTGGAAAAAAAAATTCAAAAAAAAGAGAAAAAACTGAGTTAAAAATTGAGTGTTTTTTAAAAACCTTAAAAAGTTGTTTTCACATTTGTTTGATTCATTTTTTTGTTCCTTCTGAAAAAATGAAAACACAACCAAGCGGTCATTGTTCTTCGTCGTTGCCGTCGTCGTTCTTCGTCGTCGCCGTCGCGAACTTTCTTCGCTGTCGAAGTCGCCGTTGCCATCGCGAGCTTTCTTCGCCATCGAAGAAAGCTGTCGCGTCGCCCTTCGCAGATCATCCTTGATACTCGTGGTCGCCCTTCGCAGATCGTCGTTGATACTCGCCGCTGTTGATTCTCGCCATCGTGAGCTTTCTTCTGCTACTCGTTGTTTGTCGTGTCGTCTTCATTCGTCTCTGTTCGTCGTCGTCGTCGTCATTTGTCGTGTTGTCTTCGTTCGTCTCTGTTCGTCGTTCGTCGTCGTCGTCATCGTTCGTCGTCTCTGTTCGTTTCTGGTACTCGCTAGCGACGGCGCGAGCTCTAGGTTGGGTGTTGCCGGCACCGTCGTCGCAAACTGGGTTTGGTTGTCGCCGGGGTTGGGATTGGGGTTAGAGTTAGGGTTAGGGTTAGGGTTTAGGTTTGAGTTTCTAAAAATAATACACCAAATGCAATTTCTTTTTTCAAAATTTTAGAAAATAATTTTCAAATTCATTTTTCAAAAATAGTTTTCAAATTACAATTTTAGAAAACACAACCAAGCGGACCTTATGAGTTTCAAAATAAGAATTTTATTGTAGAAAATATTTTTCTATCAAACAAATCATGTAAAAAATATAAGATTATGCATCGCAAAAAGTTGAAAACTAAAATTTTTATTAACTTTTTTGCAAACTAAACAGGTAACAAAAATTATTTCATTTATATTTTCTTTTTTTTTCTTTTCTTTCACTTCACTTTTTTTATAAATTACTTTTTCTTATAGTTTTCTCGATAGGTGAACAGAGCCTGAATCCCACTCATGAGTATCGGTCAGCTAGCTAAAGCCCACCTTGGGTTTCATTCCCCTCATCAATCTGCAAGTATTTGAAGGTGGATTGATCAAAATCATTTGGTCTTTTGTTTGGGTACCCATTGCAGCCAATGTTGCTGCTCATGAAGTAGCTGCTTGGGCCTTAAAAAATGATTTCTCAATGTCATTCCATTGTCTCTATCTTTCAAAGTTTGCCCAACTTGGTGTAAGGGTGGCCTAGTCGGTGTTTTCTTTGTTTGCTTCTTTTGTTTTTTCCCCCTTTGTTAAGAGTGTTGCTTCTCTTTTTGTTAGTTGCTTTCTCTTTTTGATCCTTGAGTTTATCTAGTAGAAAAAAAATACAAAAAATGGAAAAATAATGAAAGGAACTTGATTTGTGTTTGAGGCAAATTGTCAAGATAATTAATTTGTAAATAATTTTTAAAAAGATAAAAAAATGGACGAACAATCGTCGAAACAAACTCTAGATAAATTTTTTGTGATGTCGAAAGATCAAAAATAAAACCCGTGCCACCACAGTTAACTCAGATGAATATCTTTTGGTCGATTCTCCAATTACGAACTTTGATTTCCCAAGTTGAAACTCCGGTCAGACCTTTTTCTGTATTCTCAATGCGATTCCCGAAATAGTGTGAGTTACGATCATTCGAGAACTAAAATCAGCAGAACCTAGACAACCTTAATTTTGAAAGACAGCTTATGAATTTGGTTCAACCTTAATTAGTGCGAGTGCTTCATAATGATATATACTCACACACGCTACTAATGCCAATATGAGTTTTATTTTTTAAATACACATATAACCCTAGTGCACATTACTTTTTTACACACTAATAATAAAATCATATACAAAAAGTGATTGTCTATTTATTAACAAATAAATTACAATGTCCAAAATCAATCATGTCTGAATTACTTAATCTAAGGTATAAATTCAATTTTGAATAGTAAGATCAAACCACTCAACAAGTGCGTGCCGTGCTTACTAACTAATTAAGTCAATATAT
>JAOTRH010229613.1:0-10221 GCA_034768845.1 Heliamphora exappendiculata
GGTTTTTCTTGAAAATCAATAGCCACTCATGGCTGTTGATTTTCAGGCTTCAATTGCAAGTGAATGGCCAATTCAATTGTAATTGCTTCAGCTATTGAAATTTGAATTTCAATGGCCAATGAAATTCACAGATTCCAACAAAAGATGCTTAAGTTGAAACTTGATAGAGTGTAAAGATAGAGAGATAGAGTGATTACAGTCCTTATTATTAATAGTAGATTCTTTCTTTATGTTTTGTAGAGGTAACAGTCAACCGAATCATGTATATTTTTTGTTATTTTTTGTTATTTTTTATCTTTATTTTATTTTGTGTGGATTGAAATCTATGTTTCTTTTCTCGTTACGTTAAGGGATTTGTACCCTAAAAATTCCAACAAGTTTGAATGTTGAAACTAAGTTAATACTTAAGAGTTACTATATAGATTTGAGATTGAGATTGATGGAGCTTTTTAGTTTTTAGGCAAATAAATGATGTATTCTTTAAATTATTAGATTCAAAACATTTTACCACCCCCACGTCGGAACTATTCCTCTACTTATTTATTGAAGTTACGTATTTAGAACTATAGTCAACACTCATTCATAATATAAAACGCATTTAAGATGAAATCAGTGTTAACACTCACAACTAAAAAATAGGGTTATTGGGTCAAGAGAATGTCGTTGCAAAAACTCAGTAACCGTTGCAAATAATATTTATGTCAGCTTTGCATCGGAATGTTAGTTTGACAATTTTGATTACAAAAAATGTGGGTTCTGCAAAAACATGAAAAGTTAAAACAAGAAAAATCAAACTATCAGCAAGAGAATAAATATTGACTTTGTTGTTTTTACCGATATTTCAATCATAAATTGTTGTCATTTTTTGAAAAATTGAGATGATTAAAAATATCAAACTCGTAGTTTTGCTGTTTTTGCAAATAGAACTTCAAAAGTGTTTTTTTTCACGTTTTACAATTGGGATTAAATTTATCGGGCTTGCAAGGATCATCAATCTTAAACTATTATAATCATCATTTGCATCTAAACACAAGTCACCATAAATTATTCAATTCTTGCAATTAAGAATCATTGTAACTATACAAATAAAAATGACAATATTGATATAATCTAGTACGACCATAATTGGTTGTATAAAGAATACTTATATCAAGAATATTTGTCATTATTTCAACAAAAATAGTTTATTCTTAAATAAAGCTGCTCTCTAATTCAAAGTTTTTATCTAGACTGAATAAATTGGTAATCTAAGTAGACCAAAGTGCTTTCCACCATTATTTTCAAAATTCTTTGTTTTTCAAACAAAGAAGGGTTGAAAATTCAAACCGAATACCTATTAGGATTGTGCAAAGAACCCATAAACTCAACCCAACTCAATCCATGCAGCATGAGTGGAGCTACATTGGGCAAGAGGGGGCCAATGTCCCACTAGATTTTTGTCAAATTTTATTTATATTTTTAAAAATTTTAATATTTTTTAGATTTTCTCCCCTTAAACTTAAAGTTTGTTTCTTTAAATTATAAAATTTCTCCTTTTTTGTTTTTTTTTTTTGTTATATGTTTGGTAAATATTGATATATGTATGTGAATTTTTTAAAATGGATATCAATTTGATGAGTATAAATTATCTTAGATTTTTTTTATTTCGTTGACCAATTTTTTTCGTGTATTCCTTACAATAATTTTTGTAAATGCTGATTATAATTGAATATTTTTCTGTAAAACTTTTGTGAAAATTTTATTTGATTCTCTAATTTTGATGATTATGATTACATATTTAATAATATGCTTTACCATTAAATTTTAACTTCTAGAGAAGTATTTTAAGAGAACTTTTTGAGTAACTCTTTAATTTAATTATTTTTTATTATTAAATAAAAAATATAAGTTATTATTTTTGAGACTACCCCACTAAAGACAAATTCTAGCTCCACTCTTGCCGTGCGGGTTATGTAAGTGAATGGGTTGGATAAAAAAATAAGAAGAGTGAATTAGTTGCGAATTATATTTTTTCAACCCATCACCAACTCAATCTAACCCAACTCTCGTGAAAAAATAATTTTTGACTTAAGGTGACAAAATCTTTTTTTTTTTTCAAGAAAAAAATGAGCCCATTAGCTCAGATTGAAAGTGCGTTTTGTGTCTTGAGAGAGTACGTTGTTATGCTCTCAAAGGACTCAAATATATTTTTCTATTTAAATTCGTTCATTATATAAAATTTCCCGAGTTTAGTGGTTACTAGTGTATGTGTGATACACGCATTGGACCATATTGATGCTCTGAAGACTTGGAAATGTACTATGTTTGTTACAGATTTGACCAGAATGATTGAAGGAATTTAGAAGTCTACGACTAATTTTGCATTTGTAGGGTGAACACATTCGATGACGACAAGAAAATACCGAAATAATTTGGCTACACACAGCTTAGCTTGGCCCAGTTATTAGCGAGTAGGACCATAAATTGACTCGGGTTTGCCTTGTTAAAAATTCATACCTAATTGACTCGTTATCTAAACAAATCAAAATTGAGCTAGTTAGTTTTCTAAACTTAGGCTTACCCGAACCCAACTCGATAAGTGTACATGGTTTATAAATACCAAGTTACTCGTAATTGACTCGATTAAAGCTTCGTTGACATTAGTTAAACTGAACTTGAATGCGTGTTTTTTTTTTTTTACTTTTCAAATAAAATGTGAAACAATAGATTTTTCAACTCACTTGACTGGTTTATAACCTAACAACATAGGTGGATTGACCCGGTGGTGGTGTTTGGAGTAACTTTTTTTTTATCTAACTATATTTGTATTTAGTGAAACTTTTTAAAAAAAATAGTTTAGAGTTTTACATTTTTAAATTACTCTCATCATGAGTAAATAAAATAAACTTTAGATCACAAAATTATACTCAAATGTTAATTATTTCTTTTGTTTTCAGCTAATGCAATGCATTCTTTTTGTTAATGCCCTATGCAGAAAGGGAGGGAAAAAAAGAAAAAAAAGAAAAAAAGTGTTGGGATTGACTCGAATCTCAATATCAGATTTAGCAGCTTTTTTATTGTGGATTTAGCAGCTTTCTTATTGTTGATTTAGCAGCTGCCTATTGTCGTTTTAGCAGCTTCTGTTTTGGTAGTCTTCTATAAATATGATAGTTAGGGTCTCATATTGGTATTGAGAGAAAATTAAAAATGTAGAAATGTAAGGAGAGATGAAAAAATACTGGGGATACGGGAATAATCTTTGAGCGAAAAAACGGAGTTTGTTTCAGGACTCAAGTTGTGGGTGTTGAATTTTGGGGTGTTTTTGATATCGGGTTTGTACATTCTACAATTATAGTGGATTATTTCTCACCCGTAAATGTAGGCAAGTTATGCCGAACCACGTATACCGTTGCGTATTTTTTTTGATTTGTGCAATGATTTTTGCTTCCATTTGCATTTGGGGATTGGTGTTAAAATCCCAACTAGTGGTATCAGAGCCGACGGTGGATGATTCGAGACCGTGGTAGTTGATTGGAGTAAGGTATTTGTTTTGATTTTGTATCGAATAAATCAAAAAAAAATTATTTTGCACAGAAAAAAGCCAGACTGCGGCGGCACCAAATCAGTTCGGTGAAGGTGGCTTGGTGCAAGCAATTTGGCACTGCGAATTCATCGGTACGGTCAGAATTTTCAAATTCTGAATATTTGATGGGATTAGACAGATCGGCTTAGATTGGGATTGATCGGGCGAGATCAAATGTGATCAGGGACAATCGGGATTGATTGCGGGTGATCAGATGCAATCTGGTTCAATCAATGGTGGAAAACTAATCATCAATGGATGCAACTGAAATTTTAGTTGTATGTGGAGTCAAGTCAGACTACGATTTCCTGAATCGACAGATGATTAGCAATCAGAACACATCGACGAATGGGTGTCGGGCATCTCGGTATGGAGGTGCGGGCTATATTGGTTTGAGTGTGACAAATTAACGACGACGGCAGAATCGACATCGACACTGTTTATCTTCTGGGTGATTTGAAAAATTCAAGTCAATGTGGAAATCATTCGTCTTACCAGAAGGCTACAGGAAGATCAAAAGGGGAAAGGCGTATAGGTCGAGAATTGTCGACAGTTCTTCAAGATGGCTGAAAGATTTGAGCTAATGTGGAGATTGTTGGGATTGACTCGAATCTCAATATCAGATTTAGCAGCTTTCCTATTGTGAATTTAGCAGCTGTCCTATTGGTGATTTACCAGCTTTCCTATTGTGAATTTAGCAGCTTTCCTATTGTTGATTTAGCAGCTGCCTATTGTTATTTTAGCAGTTTCTGTTTTGGTAGTCTCCTATAAATAGGATAACTAGGGTCTCATATTGGTGTGGAGAGAAAATCAAAAGGGGTAGAGATGTAAGGAGAGATAAAAAAATACCGGGGACACAAGAGTAATCTTTGAGCAGAAAAATGGAGTTTGTTTCAAGGCTCAAGTTGTGGGTGTCGGGTTTTTGGGTATTTTTGATCTCGAGTTTGTACATTCTACAATTATAGTGGATTATCTCTCACCCGTGGATGCAAGCAGGTTGTGCCGAACCATGTATATCCTTATGTGATATTTTCTTTGGTGTGTACATGAATGCGTGCTTTCGTTTGTTTTCGGGAATTGGTGTTCAAATCTCAACAAGAAAAGTAAAAAAAAAATTTTTGTCGCTTATGCCATGACTGTATTTATTTATTTATTTAGCTATTTTTACTTATGTAAAAGCTAGGATTACTTCTCTTCTAGAAAATTCTTTATTCTATTTTTGAGAAGAATTTGAATCAACCTAGGATGTTTTTCATATTTAGCAATCACATTAAGTTTTTGAATCTTATTAAACGACCGTGTGGGATTGCCTTTTTTTTTTTTATAATAAAAAATACCTTTTAGAATTATTTCGTTAAGAGAACTAGAAAAGTAAAAGAAAATTAACCAAAAAAAAAAGAGTTAAGATAAAAGACAACAAAGCCACTTCAAGCTCTCTTTTTTTTTTTTCATTTTTAGTGACTTTTTTTCATTTTTAATCAAAATGGTTATAATTTTAGATTTATTTTATCATAATAGAATGAAAAAAGTAAAAAAAAATTAGAAAAAGAAAAATTCAGAAAAGATTTAAAAAAACTTTTAAAAAGCTATCTCAAACAGTACCTAAAGTATTCTAACTGCATCATTCTTGAAATCCAAAATAAGATGGATTTAAAATTTGTATGCAAATTCTTGAAAATAATTTTTGAGTTTGTATTTGTTAGAGTTTCTCATAATAATTCTTTGTTCATTGAACAACTATATTTTTTTATTAAAAAAAAAACTGAATTAAAAAGAACATTTGAGAAGAAACGTGGTTGTGTGTGGTTTACATTTCTTCAAATTAATTTAAATTCACTGTAGAGATGAACATATATATATATATATATATATATATATATATATAAATTTAATTATTTATTTACATTAATAAATACGTTAGGTGGGTGAGTTAAGCTGTCATCTTCAAATTAATGCAAATCGGTTTGCTAAAAGTAATCTGAGTTTTGCTAAAATAATGCAAAACAGCTAATGCATCCCAAACACGTCCTTGTACTTTTCCTTCCATTAGACGCCGACTTCCACGCTGGGATAAACCTTTTAATTTTGAGTAAGACCTTTTAATTTTGAACAAACATTTGACATCTAACGAAAAAAAACAAAGAGAAAAGAATTCAACGAACACACCAAAAGAATATTAACTGGTATATTCGGAATGGGTTGGACACGCCTCTGGTAGGTAAATGATTTAAATTATTTATTTATTTTATAAATTTTAAGAACTGCGAAATCGATTCACTCTCTCAATTGGAGCACGTCTTTTCTCTCACTTTTTATAAGTACATTATTATCTAAAAAAACATAAAAATATGTATTTGTACTCATAAAATCTATTTAGTGTCCTTCTTAAACATAAAATTATTTTATTATTTTAAATTTTTATAAAAATAATTGCAAACATAGGTCTAAAAATAATAAATTTTTAAAAAAATAACTTTTTAAAAATTTTTACTAAGTTATGACATTTATTCTATTTTTACACTTATAGATTTTATTCATAATCTACTCGCGAGAGAACTTTTAACACACAACAAAATTTCACTTGTTATTGTAATTTCATATAAATATTGTAATATTCTTAAAAAATTATAAAGATTGCTTAGGGGTTCAAATCATCAAATGGGCAAATTTTAAAAAAGATTGCTAGGGGTTCAAATCATCAAATGTTGTAAAGTTTTTAAATTGACAAAATTTAAAATCAAAATAACAAGTTAATTAAAAATAGTTGAACTAACACTATACTATTTTAGTTAGTTGATATATTTTCGATAATAATTAGTATCAACTTGAATATATAAGATTTAATTATCTAAAATAAATAAATAAATAAATAAATTTTTGTCTTAATTGTCACAAACTTTAATAGAAGTATACATTGCAAATTTTTATATTTATTAATAATTGTATAAGTTATAGCAATATTTTATTGTTATTGGTTATAAAAAAATTCAAAAATTTTAAATTAACCAGTGCCCCATCTAAACTAAATTTTTGGCTCCACCGCTTATCTCAACATATAAATTATTGATGTAAAAATTAAGTTGATTTAGTCTGCTTAAAGACATTTCTTTGGAACTTTTTTTCATCTTTTTTGAGCATTTTTTTGTTTTTTTTAGTTCAATTTTGGTTATTATTTTTGATTTTTTGTAACGAGAGAAATTTTAAAAATATGCCAGTTTATGCTAAGGTTTAAAAAATTTACTAAAGACTAAAAAATACAAAAAGCTTATAAAGTGGCTTTTTTCTTCTAATCTAATTTTTTTTAAATTTTTCGTAACGAGAAAAATAAAAAATTTATACTTGTTTGGACTAATGCTAAAAAGTTAACTAAAAAAAAAATAGTATAATAAAAGTTAGACCAAATACATGTTGAGTATTATTGAAATGTTAGAACAAATAAATTGTTTCTTTCATTTACCTTATAATATTAATATAAACAAATGAGTTTTGTTAAGACACTTAATATATTTTACCCAGTTTTTCCATTGATGTCTACTCATTGCAATTTACTAGCTGAACGACAAATAAATGAATTGATATTTCATCTTTAGGAATAATATGATACATGTGATACATAGTGTAATTTTATTCCAATGTTTGAATGATTTAGGAATAATATTTAAGAAAAAAATAAAATTTTATTCACATGTTTATTTTGACCATTTTGAGAATAGGAATAGAGTGAAATTTTGGTTAATCTTTTAAAAATAATATTTTCTATATTCATATGTCATAATTTTTAGTTTCAATCACCTTATTGCCTTCACTGATTTATGTAGCCAATTCAAATGATAAAAGTAATTAGAGGTAAACCAGTATAGTTTTTGATATGCACCCATTTACAAAACATAAAAAAAAAAAAAAAAGAAAGAAATATAACACATATTATTCTTTAAAAATATAAAATAATGATCTAAAAAATAAAGTACTTAGAGATCAAATTTAAAATAATATACAACACTCATTTCAAAAGAAAATGCACTTAGCTGACTTCTAAAATTGACTAAAAATATTTAAAATTCCCTAAAATTAATTCTTTATAGAATTCTTTCATCTTAGACTATGTTTCTCCACGTATAATTTTCTAGATGTGAATATAATAAGAAAATAGTTTTATTTAATTTATTATTATTCTTATATTAGGTAGCAATCTCGTATTACTGGAGGAGATGAGAGATCAAATTCTCCCTTAACTTAGGAAACTAATTTCACATGATATGTGACATTAGATATCACATTTTTATTTAAATATAATTCAAAAAATAAAATTATAAGAACCTAAAATTACATTCCAATTGCTCTTCAAAATTTCAGCCATTCAAACTAAGCCTAAATTTTCAGCCATCCAAACTAAGGTCCCCTAATTGGCAACTTTGGTTTTTAGCCTTTATGGGTAAAAATATTAAAAATTCAATGTTGTCTATTTGACAAAAAAATTAAAAAATTAAAAAATTAAATCAAAACACAAATTCTCAGATTATTTTATTTAAACTTTTACCACTTTTAAAATACAACAATATTCCTTATTCATAACTTATTTACTAATATTACTAACTACATATAATTTGTTAATATCATATATATAAAAAGGTAAAATTAATAATTTTAAATAAAAATAATAATTTATTTTTTATCTAAATAATTAATTTTTAAAAAATTAGCTTAAAAACTAACATACTAAACTAACATACTTTGAACCAATTTTAACTTTTTTAACAAAAAATGCAAAAAAATTAAAAATTAAAAATTTAAATTACTTGTCAATCAAGGCTTAAGCCTAAATTATCAGGGAGGACCTTGCAAACGCCAACAACACAATGCCACTGGGAACCCTTATTCATTTAGCTTTTGTTTAGCTTAGTTTTTTTTAAAAAAAAATTTGCTTAAAAGCTTGTAAAAAAGTTTACTAATTTGGTTTAAGTTAGTTTTTTTTTATATTTTTTTATATTTATCTTTTTATAAAACAAGCTAAAAAATTTAAAAATTTTAAAAAAAATTAATCCAAACACAAGCTTAGAATTCCATATATATATATATATATATATATATATATATGACTAATCTTCTTCCAACTATTTTAAATAAGATTAATCATTAATTAATTAAATTAACAAAGTAAACTAATTTCAAATTATTTGAGCACAAAAATAATTTTAAATTCAACTTGTAAAGTAAGTGAAGAGAAGCTATTTTTTACGTTTTTGTGTTTGATATTAGTAAAACTAATAACTTATAAATTATAGTATAAGTATTTGGTAAATATGTTAAGTTATAGTTAAAATATTAAAAAAATAATTATTATTTATAGTGAATGTTGTGATTATTTAAAAAAATCTATAACTTATTATTAAGATTAGTAGCAGAAAGTTAAAAAATAATTCAAAAAATAATACCAAATATTATCATAATAATTTTGAATTACTAACAAAAATGCTATAAATTCATAATACTTACACATAAATTTATTTATAATTTAAAATAAATAATTTAAATTAAACTATTTTTAGTTTGGGTTATATCTCAAATAAATTTGAACAGTTTATTTTAAATTGTGAATACATTTATTGAATAAATTTTATAGGTTTGTAAAGCCACCAATTGCCTCATCGGAATAGTAATCAACGGCCCAGATGGGGCAGATCACAAGTATGCGTATGTCTATCCAAACATTAAATCAACGGCCAATCGGTTGCTGTCTTTTTTTCTACAGTGTAAACGTGGACTCTGTTCAATTTGTCTTCCTCAATTAATTTTGATACTTTGATTTATTTCTTAATTATTTAACTATAAAAAATTATATTATATTATTTAACTATAAAATTAAACCGTACTTGTTGTTGACTAAACTAATAAAATAATAGCACATATGTTTGGTAATTTTTTTGATAAATATTAGTGTAAATCTTACATAAATTATAGTTAGGACTGGATTCACAACTATCTTAAAATATAAATTTTTTATTTTTTTATATTTTTAGTTAAATTAAATAAATTTAGTTCGATTGTTTGTTAACTTAGTTTCTAAGTTAATTTTTTAAAAATAATTTATTTGGATTAAAAAATTAATTTTTTTATTTTTTTATTTAAAGTGAACAATATTACCATTCTATATATTTAATATTAACAATTTATATAGTTGGTAGTGATAATAAATAAGTTATGAATAAAAAATATTATTATATTTTAAAAGTTGTGGGAGTTTAAATATAATATTATGAGTATTTGTATTTTAATTTAATTTTTTTTATTTTTTTATCAAATAAATCATTTTAACTTTTTAACATTTTTAGCCAGCAAAGTCAAAAAGCCTAGATTACCAATCGGCCCTTATAGTATTGTTGTAAATACACTTACAAATATTAGTGTGGTAAATCTTACATAAACTATACTTGTATTTAATTATATTATTGTTGTAAATACAATTACAAATAGGGTAAATTTCACTGACCACTCATGAGGTTTCTGCCAAAAACAGAAATTCACATGTGATTTTAAAAATTGCACTAACCCCCAATCAGGTTTGATTTTAACATCAAAGAGACTCAAACCGTTACAATTTCCATTTGATTTAATGAAAACCACAAAATCGCCATCAAAACTATAATCCCGCCCAAAACCAC
>JAOTRH010229624.1:0-10221 GCA_034768845.1 Heliamphora exappendiculata
ATTAGTTTTAACGGAAATGGATTAGCTTGATATTAAAAGTAAACCTCATGGGAGATTTGTGTCATTTTTTAAACTACCCCAAAATCATTTCCGTTAAAACTATATATATATATAAAGCCCTGCCGTTTTCCTCTTTCTTCACGTCCGATCCCTCACCGCCGCCGACCCCCCACACCGCTGTCGACACGCGACTCCACACCGCGCGACCTCACACCGCCAACCCTCATTAACGGCAGAGATGAGAGAGAGATGGAGAGCAGAGGGAGAGAGAGGGAGAGAAAAGAGAGCAGAGAGAGAGAGAGGAGAGAGAGAGAGGCAGAGAAAGAGGATTTGGGTAGTGGTTTGGGGGCTTTGAGAGGGTGGTTTTCAAGGGGTTGGGAGGGTGGTTTCAGGGGTAGTTTTGGACTAGGATGATTTTGGGGTAGTTTTGAGATGAATTCAATTAGTTTTAACGGAAATGGATTAGCTTGATATTAAAAGTAAACCTCATGGGAGATTTGTGTCATTTTTTAAACTACAGGAGTGATCAGTGATTTTATCAGAAACCTATAGGGTCAATGTAATTTACCCAAGTAATTATGTAACCACTCTTTTTCCTCTTTTACCTGTCATACAATAATTTTTTATAAGTAAGTTTATAAGCTAACTTATTTGGCTTATTTGGCGATCCAAACGAACTTATTTGACTTATTTACTTATTTTTTTATTTTTAACTTATTTAGTTATTCAAATGATGTGACTTATTTTTTGACTTATAAACTAAATAAACAAATAAGCAAACTATCCAAACAGGACCAATGTGGAGTTCTATTTACAAATTATGTACAAGCTAGGATTAGTACCATTGCAAACACGCACAAAAATGAAAAATGAGGATGTAGTCCCATTTTTAAATTTAAAATTTGATTATGACAACATATTTGGCCTTATTTATGAAGAGTTCGATTGGAAAGACTTTGGGGAATTTTTAAATACACTTATTATTATTGAGTACATTGATTAATATAATTATTTAAATTCATTTTTGATATATAAATTCACTTTCAATAAAATTGGTATTTTGAAAATGTATTCTTTAAGATTAATAAAATAAAATTATTTTGAATATGAAATTATGTAATAAAAATAAACTGAGAAATTTAAAACTTTGTGAAATAAACTGAGAAATGAAAATAAACTGTGTTAAAACTTTGTGAAATTTATAGGTTTTGAAATTGGGAAAAAATTAAAAAGCACGTGCGTGGTAAATTTTTAGTTTTTAGAACTGACAAATAAAGCAAAGTCCTTTTTGTAAGAAAATTACAATTTAAGCACTAAAAATTAAATCCTTCAATACGGTGAAATTGAAAACTTTCTCAATTTTGAAATTGTAAAATTAGTTTTAAAACTGGAAAAATTGCTAAATTTCGCTTCTTTGGAATAAATAATTTTTTTTTTTAAAAAGTAATTAAATTGCTTGAGTGCTCTTTTTACGTAATTTAATATTGAACACGATACCTCGTTTGTTGAGGTAAAAGTATTTTTCAAAAAAAAATATATTTTTCATTGAAATAAGTTCTTGGAAAACAACTTATTTCTCTGTATTTAGTTGCTATATGAAATATTTTTCAAAAAATGTGTTATGTGGTTTGGTTTTTGAAAATCATTAATAATTCATGACTCATAATTTTTAAAATTTAATAGTTGAAAAATTCCACTACCACCATTCTATTAAATAAGACCAGATATAAAAAAATAAAATTAATGAATAAATAATTAGACAATTACTGGGGATCGCGGATCTTCAGAATGTTGAGACCTCATATCCAAACCCCAAGAACCCTAGACCTGAGACCCCTAGACCCCGGGACCTTAGACACTAAGACTCTCGAGACCCTTGCACCACTAGACTCCTGAGAACCCTAACCCTGAACACCCGAAACTTTTGAAACCTCGAACCTCAAGTCTCTCAGAACCCTAGAGCCCAAAACCCTAGGGACCCTGGACCCCCATGACTCATGGGATCTCGGGACCCCGAAACCTCGAGACCCGTGGACTATCGAGACCCTAGATCCCGGGACCCCTAGAACTTTAGAACCATGAACCTCAAGACCCACAAGACCCTAGACCTCGGAGTCCCGGGACCCTAATCCCTAGACCCCCGAACCCCTAGACCCTTTGGACCCTTAAGACTCTGGACCCCTGAAATCCCGAACCCCTTGGACCTTGGACCCTTGGCCCCGCAGCGCCCCCGAACCCCTAGGATCTCTAGGACTTCGAAATCTCAAGACTTCGAACCCCCCGAACCCCTTGCGCCCAGGACCCCTAGTCCCCCCAAGACTCTGATCAGTTGGACTCACGGGACCTTGGGACCTTGGACCTTTAGGACCTCGGACCCCTAGGATCCCAAGATCCCCGAAACCCAATCACCCAAACCCACGGGACCTCAGGATCTTGGGACCCCAAAACCTAAGACCCCAGACTCCTAGGACCCCCGAAACCTAAGACCCCTAGACCGTTTGGACTCCACGATGCTCAGAACCCCTAGAACCTTGGTCCCCCAAGAGTTCGATCACTCGGACCCATGGGACCGTGGGACCCTATACCACCGTGATCCTGAAATCCCATACCACAATGACCCCTAGACCTACGGAACCCTAGAACCTCCATATCCCCAAGACATTCAGGACCCCGATCCCCTAGACCCCCGAGATTTGGGGTCTTTCTCAAGACCTCAGACTCCCGAGATTCCTAGACTTCTAGGACCTCCGGGACCTCAAACTTTCGGAATCCCAAAATCCTGTTGGTAAGGGTGGAAAACATTTTTCGCTCTAAAAAAATAAAAAATATTTTTCACTAAAATTAATTTATTTTTCATTGATTTTGAAAATATTTTTCATTAATTTTTTATTTTTGTCGTACCAAACACTAAATAATATGAAAATTATTTTTTATTTTTTTTTCGAAACAAACAGAGCCTGAAAGTTACAAAATTTTAATGTTTCTAATAAAAAGTGAAAGCAACACACCACATCAATATTGATTATCCTTGCTGGATGCCTAGATGAAAGGAGATTTCTCATGTAAAGAGTATATATAAGTGTGTCTTGTACTCTATAAGATTTGTATTTTTTATTATATTAATTTATTAGTAATTGGATTGGGATGAAATTATGAACTCATTAGAAATTTTTTTTGTATAGAGTTTAACATTATATAGACTTACGAATTTTTAAATTTGCTTGCTGTGTCTATAAATAAAATATTGGTGGAGTTTTAGAATTTGAAAAAATTATGAGAACAATTTAAGAGGTTAGTTAGTAAAGAGAAGGAAGATTAGCGTCTTTTACATTTGACGTAGTAAAATATTTTTTCTCTTGTGTGTGGACGTAAACAGGTGTGGGTTCAATCACGTAAATTTTCGGTGTTGAATATTTTTTTTTTGTTATTGGGCCTAGATATTTTTGCTTTCTTTGTGTTACGCCCGAAAACGTAACTATGAACTCTCATGATATAAATAGGAAGGAAAACCAATTTAAATGGTTCAAGATGAAAATGAGTCAAAACAATCATAGGAAATTCTTTTTTTTTTTTGATAACGGACAAATCATTTCAAAGCAAGGGTCCTTTGGACTCACCTTTAAGGTGTAAAACCTTCGAATTTCTGCAATCACCCGCCAATCACAGATGAAAATCAAATTTTATTTAAATTAAAAACCAAACATTCTGTTTCATTGTAAAAGATGAAAATACTTAAAGAGCAATTTGCTTGCAAAATAATCTTCCAAATAAGTCAATTAATGCTAGAAAGGATGCCTCAAAAGAACAAAACAAAACTCTTTTTAAAACAAATTTTTCTAAGAACCTTGTCCAATGAAGATCGCGAGAGTGAACCCACCACCGTTCGAGCGGTGGACTACCTGAGAGCAAAATAAGAAAAGAGCTGAAAAATTTTCTAAGTATTGAAAAAACACCAAAATTTTTCATCTTTTGAACAATGTTTTTAGTAGACAAAACTTGAAATTAAAACATATATTTAACATTGAAATAACTTCCAATCACTTAAAAAAATTTAATTTTAACATTTTAAACCATAGAATTTCATAAGAAAATTAAGAAATAAACTTGAAAGCATACCTAACGTTCTCATATGCATACAATTCGTGAGTATATGATCTTGGAACCTTATCAAACGAATTTTTACCAAATCAAATAAATTCTTCCAATGTATTAAAGAATTACATTTATACTAAATAATTCTCAAAACATCTTTCTATGACTCTAGATGATCCAAAACAAAACATCTCAATAGATCACCACGACCGCACTTCTCATTTGGTCACTTGCTTCCTGTTATCACCTGAAAACATGTTATACTACATGAGCTGATGCTTATAAAAAATAAATTAAAAATAAATTAATACATGACATGCGAGGATGGTTATATGAAATGCGACACAATATTTTTATCCAAAACCTAATTCCATTTTTGAACAAAATTTCATTCATATAATTAGATTTTTGCAGGTAAACTCATTTCATTTTCAAACACAATACCATAATTTCAGTCACCCATTTTTTTTTTATAATCATTTGTAAACCATTTCAAAGTGTTCACAATCCCCAATTGCATTCGACCTTACAACAATTCTAAAAATTTTTATACGTTCAATTACTCACAACCATTTTAACTAAGGTTTTCCAAACCCAATTCGATTCATGATTTTTAAATTTTAAAATTTTCTCAATCATTAACCAAGATTTTTTAAACCTACACGAATTTTTAATTTAATTAAGTACCAAAATCTGAACGGTACCTATAGACTCAGGCGTAGTTACCATAATTGGCTCATGTGAGGCCCAATAGATAAATATCCATTCTGTAACCCAACACGGAGAGCATATATTTTTTATTTTTCTCGAAAATATCGATGAATGAGCTGTTTAGAGCACGCTTTTACGAGGATTAACCTGATGGAAGGAATACCATGCATTGCCCAAGCTTCCGATCTTTTAGAGTTGAGCTACTCAACCCTAACTTAATAAGAATCTTATAATTGTAGTAGGTTTATAGAGAGTTGAATCAAATATAGTAGAGATGTAGAAAGAAACGAAAAAATATTAGAGATATAAGAGTAACTCTTAAGCGAAAAAATGAGATTTATTTTAAGACTCGAGCCGTGAGTGTTGATTTTGAGGTATTTTTGATCTTATAATTATATATTTTATAATTATAGTGAATTATCTCTCTCACCATAGATACAGGCAGATTGTACCGAACTATATAAATTTTTAAATGATTTTTTTTGGGTGTGTACATGATTGTATTTTCGTTCGCGTTTGAAGATTAATATTCATTAATTCCGAACAATAAAAAGCAGTAAAATGTGATTGAACCATAGTTTTATTCCTTTAAAGATTCATACATTAAGTGTCCCTACCAAAAATCGAATATGAATCTTAATAATTTTTAAATTCCCTTTTAAGTAAAGAGGTTAAAACGTATTCTTTGACAAAAAAAACAAATAAAAAAATTTAAAAAATGAATAAATTTCCACAAAATATAGTTTTTTAATCTTGTGATTCTTTTAACTTTGGTAAATTCTTTTGCTTTTAAAATTCCTCTATAAGAAATTAACAAACTAACAAAAGTATACAAATAAAACAATCCTTATATACCTATAAAATAACTAAAACATTCTTAAAATTTTTAAGAGGTTTAATTTTTTTTTAAAAAAAATAGATAGAATGTTTGTGCTAATTTGTTAGGGTAGCATTTTTTTTTCTTTTTGGTAAATGTCAAATATGTCCGTACTTTTGGTTTTATGTTGTACAATTTGAGATATTAACATCATTTTTTAAGTATTAAGAATAAAGTTAGTTTTTTAATTAAAAGTATTATAGAATTTTTCTCAAAGAAAAAATTAGTGTTTTTGGGTTGTGTATAGACTTAATTTTTAAAATAAGAAATAAAAAAAGCTATAGCTTAAAAGTTTTTTTTTTTTGTAAATAAAAAGTCAACATTTTAGGCAGCTTGAATAAAACCTGTTAGGCCGTTTGATAACTAGTGTAAATTAAGTGAAATTAGTATATGAATTAATAATGACGTGAGATTAATAATGGGATAGTAGTAATTTTTTATTTTTGATTTATGTAGAATTAGGTAATGGGTTAGATAAACTTGTGTTTAAATTGAGTGTAATTAAATAATGTAAATTATGATTATATTTGTTAATTTTCAATATTACTCTTATGATACTTCAATCATTCATTTGTGTAATTAAGATTCTATTTGGAATTTTTTTTTCTAGTGTAGTTTTTTGGAATGTTAACATTCTAATATGTTAAAAAATTAAATTCTTACTCATTTTTATTTTTATGATTTTTTAAGATTTTTAAAAAAAAAATTTATATATATATATTTTAAATAGCCGTAAAATATAAACAACTAAAATACAATCAAACGTGTAATTTGTATATTTTTTGTGAATGTGATTAACAGGCAAGAGTCTCGGGAGTGATGACAAATGCGCCTTTTATGCTGAACGTGGACTGCGACATGTACGCTAATAATTCTCAAATTGTTCTGCACGCCATGTGTTTGCTTTTGGGTGTCAACAACGAAAGAGACAGCGGATTCGTTCAATCCCCCCAGATTTTCTACGATGGACTCAAGGACGACCCATTTGGGAATCAAGTTGTAGTTTTGCAAAGAGTGCGTATCAAAATCTTATCTCATAATTTAGTATTCAGTGCTCTTAAAATATTATACGATATTATTTATATAGTATTTTTTATGTAGTAACGTAATAAAAAAACACTTTCATTGTTTGTCTCAATTTTATTTAGCACTATACTTTTCTAACATTGTATTCTTAAAATAATCTACAAGCATTCTTACTCAACCGGATGATTGATCATGCTAATAATTGTTTAGGGATAAAAAAACTACGCAGCATCGCCTACATATATATATATATATAGCACTCCGAACCTTATAATTTGCCAATTAGAATTCATATGGAGTGAATTAAGAAAAAACAAAAAATTATCATTTTTTTCGAATCACAGTGCATAGGAGGTGGAGCAGCAGGGATTCAAGGACCTTTCTATTCAGGAACAGGATGTTTTCACCGGCGAAAAGTTATCTACGGTCTATCGTTGGACGACAAAGAAATTGATCGTAAGTGAAACAACTTTTGTTATTATTATTAGTTTTTAATAAATTACAATTACTTATAGTATTTTTTACTCTCTTATATATATAAAAGAATCAATTTGAAAGAATTAAGCCAATCCCTCTTTTCGTGTCTAATTGATAGGAAAATTAAGAAAAGAAGTTTTACAAAAGACTTTTGGAAGCTCAATAGAATTCACCAAATCAGCTGCTGATATACTATCAAGCTCAAAGACTAGTAGTCCACATGATCTGTCAAGTTCAGTTGGGGCAACCTCCCAAGTTGCTGGTTGCGGCTATGAATATAGAACTCAATGGGGTTCCGAGGTGAGAGGCATCTTTTCTTTTTGTTTCTTGCATAAAATCATAGGAAAATAAAATGCGAAAACGTTCCCCATTTTTGTTGTCACAACGATACCTGTCACAGGATCATGCACAGTCTTTCACACACGAAATTGTCTTGTGATAACACTATAAGTTGTAGCACAGTCTAGGTCAAAGGCGACATCTGCAAGGTCCTCCACAGTGAGGCCTACAATTTCTTTGAGGGGTTAGTCAAAGTAGCCAAATGGGTCTCCTACTCAGTGCTCATAGCAAGCCTATCAGCAACCCTATTTGATCCTCTCTCTCAGAGTATGATTGATGGTACAATTGTTGGTCTCTAATATCTCTTTTCATTACCTCAAAGATTCTGTGGAAAAAATGCGAAGGCCAGCCTTCTTCCACAAGCTTGATTGCCACTTCAGAATCTGACTCTAGCCATCGCATTCAGACCATAGAAAATTCCCCACAACTCCACTTTAAGATTGGTGCAATTTAAAACTTTTCCTTAAAAACTCATAATCTAACCTTATATTTTCGCAAAGTAAATACAAGGAATGTCTAGAAATACTCTGCATGCCACTTGCATACTTTAGAGAAACCAGACAAGCCTATAAATATGCATACAACCACTCATTGGCAATTGACACCCCCAACTTCCTAGAGTACATGTTGGATAAATATATAATAATAAAAAAAAAAATGTTAATGGACAGATTAGCCATAAGATAACTGCCAGGACACTTGTCTTCAAATGGGACCTTTAGCCTTCAAATCTAAACTGTCCATAATTGTGATGTTGTTCTGGCACGCCAAGGTTATGCCAGGCCATATAACTGTCATGCCAAGGGATTCTTATACCCAGATATGTACTGTCACCAAGTGTAACCACATGCTAATAAGTCTAGGCTATCTAGCCCATGCTAGTGCAATCCCAAATCTAGTCATACGGTTATATTAGAAGCCCATGAATTATGTTATAACTCACAAGCCATGCATGCTACCAACATCCAAGCACTAAGAATTGTATCTTCACATGCTAACATCAAACCCTTCTTGTTTAAGAGTTTGGTGACAAATTAACAGAATTGCCACTCCAACATCACCTTGTTTTTGGGGTATCTTAATTGGGTGCAACCTTTCACCCATGCCATGGTGGCACAAGGCATGAGGGAGGCATGAGCCCTGAATTTCGCTAGAGATTGGTTTTGCCAACACCTCAACCACCTGAGACTAAGCTTGCCCATTTTTGGAGAAGACCACAAGCACAAACATCATTAATTTTTCGACAAAAGAAATATTTTATTTTTTTGAGTAAAATTATTATAATATATTCAGTTAAAAAAGTCAATTTTACTATTAAAAATATATATATAAAAAAATCGTGTTTGTATCTCAAATACTACATTTTAAAAGCAATAATAAAAACATATTAGACATTTTAAGAAAACGTAAAAAGATAAAAGTTAACATCTCTAACCCCGAATGTCTAAAAGCTTTTTAGACATTCGGGGTTCGACCGGTGTTAGAGCAAGAGAATGGGATGGGACAAGAGGATTTGTTGTACTTTAAAATGATGCTATCTGTTTTACATAATTTTATGATTAGAATTGTCTACATTGTAGATCTCATCGATTATATTACTCATGAGAAAAATTAAAATTATTGTACATTATTAGCCACATGATCTAATCTCATTTAAAGTTTTAAAAAAACACAGAACTGGTATTATATATATATTTTATAGAATTTTCAACAAATGTGCTCATATCACGTGACTAACCATGTCCAAAAAATCGAATTTTCTATGTGAATTGTTTACTCAACCAGATATTTATTTGAAATTGCATTTTCTCCATTTATAAAAATAATTACCTTCCCACTCTGTAGAGAAAAGCATGAACTTATAATTTTTGAGTTTCTTTATTAATGGGATCATAATTTTCAAGTACAAGTGCTCTAAAATTTATGTCTCAAAATCTTAAATAGTTTTATAAAGTCATGATTTGAAAACACACAGGTCACTACATGATTTTGGAAGAATTTATATATAAAAAGATTATTGGTATTTTAATTTTAATTTTAATTTTAATTTTTTAATATCAATATTTCACAGGTTGGTTGGATTTACGGGTCTACAACAGAAGACGTCCTTACTGGGCTTAACATTCACGGGAGGGGTTGGAGATCAGTATACTGTACACCCAATCCACATGCATTTTGTGGGTGTGCACCATTTTGTGGGCCTTCAACATTGACCCAACAAAAGAGATGGGCCACTGGACTCCTCGAAATCTTGTTTACACGGAAAAGCCCATTTATTTTAACCTTGAAAGGGAAGCTTCGATTCCGACAGTGCCTGGCCTATATGTGGTTATTGATTTGGGCCCTACGATCTTTCCCTGAACTGTGTTATGCTATTCTACCTGCCTACTGTATCCTCACTGGCTCACATTTCTTGCCCAAGGTACGTAAGATTGTCAATCTTTTTATCTTGTGTGCTCATGGTTATCGCCAATTGTGGTTCCGCATGGTACTTGAATTATAATTTTTATTTATTTATTTTTTAATCCAAAAACATATACTAAGTGTATAAATTCGAACAGATAATTAGACAAATCCGTCTAGCATAGAATGGAAAAACTCTCGGGATATGCGGGTAAAGGCAACCTCAGGGTTCAAACTCTCGGGATATGCGGGTAAAGGTAGCTCTGGCCACAAGAGCTAGTTGAGTAGTTAAGTGT
>JAOTRH010229635.1:0-10221 GCA_034768845.1 Heliamphora exappendiculata
TATCAGTGTTAGCCACCAAGGCCTGAACGGAAGGTTCCATTGAATTTAGTAGCTGACTGAATATCCAAGCATCGTCTTGGGTCTAAGTCCGAAAAGTTGTTGAGGTCTGAGATGGAGGATCATCAAACAAGTGAGAATCAAGCTCCATTCCCTGAAGCGACTTCAAAACACTCTTCTTCCATAATGCATAACTGTTGGTGCCATCAAGCCGTCGATCTACTAACAGTGTGGATGAGTAAAATACCTCTGTGGTATGCTGTCGACCAGCTTCGACATTAGATTCGCGAGTCACAAAATCCTCTGACATCCTTGTGCACCAATCAAGGAACCAAAAAATACCACACCGTCAAGTCCCGATCCACACGCGTAAGAGATAGAGAACCGAACCGAATTGAACCCTCACAACATCCTTAATCTAGCATCATGCTCACCATTTGTCTCAGGAGAAGTGGACAGTTACTGTGAGGGAGAAGCAAACTGATCTAGAAGAGCCAACGAAGTCCGGCGAGGCTCCGGCGAGGCCTGTTTGGTCGGCTTAAAGCCCTGGAGGCCTTACTGTACTATGCTGGAGCAGATGGCCAGCCTAGAGAGGCTGTCGAAGGTCAGTGTCAAAGTTCCTGGGTGTAATATGCCGACAGAGGTCAGCGAGGGTTCCTGGGTTGCCGACAGTGGTCGGGATAGCTTATGGGGTGCCGACAATGGTCGGCGAGGAGTCCTGGAGGTCCGACGAGGGTCGTTGTGAGATTTAGAGAGCCATGCTAGGGTCGATGACGGGTTTAGGGTTTCAGACGAGGGTCAACGAGAGGTTTAGAAAGCTAGGCGATGGTCGCCAGTGGGTTTAGGAAGGCCGACGATGGTCGGCGGTGGGTTTAGGGTTCAAATGGTCGGCGGCTGGTTTTGCAGGTGGTGGCTAGGGTTTTAGGAGGCTAGGGTTAGGATTTCATGGCTCTGATATCATGTTAGAATAAAGAAGAAGAGTGTGTCTCACTAAAGGAGACCTACACACATATTTATTAAGGAAAAAAGGATTACAGTAGCTACTGTGAGCATACCCACATAATACCACATACTATAATATATATAAATATATTAACCCTTACTACTTAACAATAACATAGCACTGCAGAAATTCTTTAAAAGGATCAGGAAGTACAAGATGCGGCTCAACCCACAGAAGTGTGCCTTCGGAGTCATTACAGGCAAAATGCTCGGGTTCATGATTACTCAACGAGGCATCGAAGTCGACCCCTCGAAAATCAAAGCTATCATGGAAATGCCTCTTCCAAAGACCGAGCAAAAAGTCAGAGGTTTTCTGGACAAAGTACAGTTCATCAACCGATTCATAGCCAAGCTGACAACAACCTGTGAGCCGTTGTTCCGTTTGCTGAAGAAAGGGATTAAAGTTCGAATGGGACCAAAAATGTCAAAATGCCTTTGAAGCTGTGCGTCAGTATTTGCAGAATTCACATGTCCTATCTCCTTCCAAACCCAATAGGCTACTGATTCTCTATCTGTCGGTGACCGATTCAGCAATGGGATGCATGCTGGCACAAGAAAGGGAGACCGGGATTGAAAAGGCAGTCTATTACTTAAGAAAGAAGATGATCGGATGCGAGGTACGATACACGCCATTGGAAAAGACATGTTGAGCTTTGGTTTGGGCTTTTCGAAAACTAAGGCATTACATGTTATCTTTCACCGTGAATGTAATCTCCCGTATGGATCCATTGAAATACTTGTTCGAGAAGCCAGCACTAACAGGAAGACCGACCCGTTTGTTGCTTTGCTTTTATTGTCAAAATTTGATCTCAAATACGTCACCAGAAAGTCGGTAAAGGGCAGAGTAGTGGCAGAGTTTTTGGTGGACCAACCGATTGAAGGAGACGAGGACGCTGAGTTTCAATTCCTCAACGAACAGCTCATGGGAGTCAGGGACGACAAATAGACTTTGTATTTCGATGGCGCATCCAATCAATATGGCTATGGAATAGGAATTCTCCTTGTCACTCCTGACAAATCACCATTCCTCTATCCTTGAAGCTCAATTTTGAAGTCACCAACAACCAAGCTGAGTATAAAGCATGCTTAGCCGGGTTAGAGGTAGCCCTAGAACTAGGGGCAAAGAAACTAGAAGTCATCGGAGACTCAGCATTGGTGGTTTCACAAGCAAGAGGAGAATGGAAGGTCAAAGATGAAACTCTGATTCTCTATCACAAAGAGCTTGAGAAGTTGATACCACACTTTAAATCGGTAGTTTTCACCCATGTTCCAAGATTGCAGAATAAGTTCGTTGACGCCCTGACTACTCTGGCATCAATGATCGACATACCATCTGGAGTCAAGATAAGGCCACTGATAATTGAGTAGAAAAGAAAACCCGCGTATGAGATGACAGCGACAATTGAAGAAAGCATAGACGAACTCACTTGGTACTTCGACATCAAGAATTTTGTGGAGAAGGAAAAATACCCCAAGTACGCCAGCAAAAAGGACAAAAAAACAATAAGGAGGTTATCTGCACAATTTGTCATTTACAGAGGGAAGTTGTATAAACAAGGACATTCCGGAGTTAATAAGCTATGTGCCAGCAATGAAAGCGGCCAAGAACTGATAAAAGGGATACATATTGGAGTTTGTGGACCTCACATGAGTGTAAATATATTAGCCAAGAAAATCTTGCGACAAGGATATTTTTAGATGACAATGGAAGCAGACTGCATCTAGTTCGTGCAAATGTGCCATAAGTGTCAGATCCATGCGAACCTCATGCATGTTTCCCCATCCCAACGGTATAGCTTAATGTCGGCGTGGCCATTTTCAGTATGGAGAATCAATGTGATTGGAATAATAACACCGAAGACTTCAAATGGGCATGAATTCACTCTGGTAGCCATCGACTATTTTACCAAGTGAGTGGAAGCTACCTCCTACTCAGTGCTGAAAGCCTCCCATGTCGTTAAGTTCATTAAGCAGAATATCATTTGTCGATACGGAGTCCCCCATGAGGTTATTTCAGACAACGGTTCGCATTTTCAAAGTGAGGTCTTAGACCTCTTCGAAGAGTATCAAATAGTGGCCCACAAGTCATCACCGTACCGACTACAAACCAACAGAACAGTCGAAGCAGCAAACAAGAACATCAAGAAGATCCTGCAGAAGATGATCAATTCACACAAGGATTGGCCAGAGCATCTATCGTTTGCATTGTGGGGGTATAAGACGTCGATCAGAGCTTCAACAGGAACCACGCCTTACTCCTTAGTGTATGGGATGTAAGCTGTACTTTCCATTGAAGTGAAAATCCCTTCACTAAGAGTAGTGGTTGAGGCCAACATCCCGGAAGCAGAATGACAGAGGAATCGGATGGAATAGCTACTCTTGTTCTATGAAAGAAGACTACAGGCTCTATTTCATATACAAGAGTACCAGAGAAGGATAGCTAGAGGGTTCAACAAAAAAGTCAAGACCCAGAATCTAAGAGAATTTGACTTGGTTTTTAAGAAAATCAAGGCTCGTGTTTTTATCCAAGGGGTAAGTTCAAGCCAAACTAGGCCGGGCCGTATCTGATCAAAACTATTATGACTAGTGGTGCTGTAATCATCATGAACCTAGATGGTAACATATTCTCTGCTCCGATTAACTTGGATCAACTCAAAAAATACTACCCTTGAGAGAGATAAAATAAAATAAAAGCTCACTTGGTTGAAAACCGAAAATGCGGCCCAGGCAAAAGTTAGAGCAGCCCGTAAGGCCGAAAACCCAAAAGGGCGACCTTGGCAAAAGTTAAGGCATCATAAAAAGGAGTGTTAATACCCGAGAATGAACTGAGCCCGAACTACGTTACGGCCTGATTCCACTTTTTGGGATACGTAGGCAACTTCTTTCAAGAAGTCCGGCCACTTTCTTTGCTTCAATCATCTTTGAATCCGAGTAAAGATCAATGCAAATTTGTTTTTGAATTCTGATAATAAAGTCATTCAAATTGCAAAAATCGAAATTTTTTAAATAATTGGAAACCTTTTTTCAAATAAAAGTGGGGTGTTCTCATTACTACTGTTTCGATTACAAAGTTTTGGAAATAAAGACGGGTGCGCAAGTCCTAAACTTTAAATAAAACAGAAAGAAAGCAATAAAATCCTAAGAGCAAAGCAGGTCCCTCAAATATTTGTCCTCTTTGCCCCTTGTCCTCCTTTATCTCTATTTTATCTATATTGGATCAGCCATGCCTTGTACTCTTTAGGGAGCTTCAAGTACTGCAACTCCTGCATCTCCATCAATGAATGAGATAGTCAAGCCTCCTGATACCTCGCCAAAAATGTGGCCTAAAAAGTTAACGAGTATGTATGACCCCGTACGCCGCAAAATATGATCTGGCCCCAACCAAACTGTCACATGATTCGGTGAGGGCAGTAGAAAGTGGACAGTCTGAGACTAATTAATAGGATACCAGGATAGTCCATGGTAGTAAAAGTCAAAGTAGGGATCCGCCACCAGAAGCACTACCAAATGATGTATGTCCCCATCAGGGAGGAAAGATATTGTCGTCAAGCCGCCTCAGTATTGCATATTGGATAGAAAGGACAATGGATGAGGGCAGCAGCATTGTACCTATCTGTGGCTAGTTTCTGCAGAAGATTCACCTTCTCCATCAGTCATATCTGAAAATAAAAAAATAAAAGAGGTAAGAATCGAGAAAAATTAGTAAAAAGTGAGATATGTAGAAAAATAAAAAAATAAAGCAAAAGGAGAAGAGCGGTAAAAACTGAGAAAAATCAGCAAAATTAGAAAAATTAACAAAATGAGAGAAGAGCGGTAAAAACCAAGAGAAATTAGTAGGAGAGGGAGCGAAGGAGTGAGCGCGAGCACATAATCAGTTCTGCAAAAATGGCCGACGAGGACTGCGAGATGGGTGAAGGACAAGATGACGAGCCCTTGGGACCCAAACCTGAACTGGATGAAGGGGTAGAAGAAGGCGCAGGCGACTGCGGGGGCCATGATGATGAGCCCTTACAGCCTAAGCCTGAACTAGATGAGAGGTAGTAGAGGGTGGTCGAGGAATAAAAAAAACGCCCTCGGAAGGCATCAAAGTACACAATGAAACATAGCGCAAAGGGTTTTGGGTACTCATGACTAGCAAATCAGCCTGAATGCGCCTGTGAGGGATGAGTTGGAAGATGAAACTGGCCCACTTGAGGATGTAATGAAGGGGCCCCGATAAAGGCCCGGGAAGTGGATGAATTGATCATCGAAAACTCGTAGAAGAGGCAAGTGGGAGGTGAGAATGCTCCTTTGATGAGAGAGGGTTATGGAAGGTTGTGTGTTTGTCAAGGGCAATGGGTTTCCAACCATTAGTGTGTCTTGAACCTATTAGCATAATTGGAAGGTCGAAGATGCCAATAGAGGATTGCCGGCAAAAGGAAAAGAAGAGCGTAAAAGGAGAACTTTGGGTTTCACCTGGAGAAGTAGGGGACTGACAGCAAAGGAAGTAATCACGCCTTGATGAACAGCGTCCAAACCAATCAGAGTCTCGGCAAGTACCACAAGAACAAAATCCTTCCCCAACCACATTTGACCAGCAATGCTAACTAACAACACGCTGACTTGTCCATCAGAAGAAACGAGAAGGTAACGAGCAAGTAGGCAGAAGCACAAGGCATAATGGCGCCGTAACTGAAAGCCAAGATCACCAGTAGGACGAAATATGTCTATGATCCGAGGAATGTCAAGGCAATCATCAAATGTCATGAGAGAAGCCTCTTTCTTGGATAAGCCACAGAGGCGCATCATTTGCTGCCTGTAGAAGAGAAAAGGGAGTTGGCACTGCAACAAGTTTCCTTGGAGCAAGGTCCAGAATGGCCGTAAACTCCTCTATGGTGGGGCATAATTCTTCGAGACCAAAGAGGAAAACATGGAACTGTGGATCCCATAACTGTGCAGCGGCCCTCAGCAGTGGCTCGTTGATCTTGACGACCCTCAGAGAGAATAAGAAGTTGATGCCGAACGACGCAAAGTTGAAACGCTCAATGGACGAGAACTCGTCTATCCACACAGAAAGTGAACCATGAAATGAGGCCATTATGTTGAAAGCGACAAGGAGTGAAGGGCCCTAGTCCTCCTTTTATAGGGCATGAAGAGGATGGAAACCAGAAGGTTCGAGAAAACCTAAGATTCTTGTGGCCACAATCTTTAAAAGCTACGACCGCAACCTTCTAAGGAACGACCGCAACTGTCAAACATGTCGCAATTTGTTCCTTCTTTGCGGCCGTGTCCTTGATGTACTTTTTAACGACCACAACTATCAAAGCTCGCGCTCGCAACCTTCAAACATTGCGGATATACCTTTTCTCATGCACCTTTTTGTACCTTTTTCGTCTTCCTTCACTTGTTTAAAAAATTCTTTATCTTTTTACCGATTGTTTAAATCTTTGTTGCATTCGGATAAGACATCCATCTTGTTAAGAATAAGTGTGAAAATATTTTAGCAAAGATTAGTTTATGACTCAAGACTTGTATCATGCATTGTACAGCTAAGACAGATTAAACAAATAAAGATAAGTTTTTCATGCAAAAGATAAAGGCAAAATCATATTTTCATAGATAAATAAACAAAAAAGTAAAAAGCTCGAAGGCCCAAATGTATCTGAAGCTGCAGGGGCACCCTGGCCCATCATCAAGTAAAACTGGGCACGCAGGCCCGAAAAACTGAATGTATCTAAAGACTGAGAAATGAATAAGAGGGGTGAAATCTCTCTCTCAGGACTGTCTCCGGCGAACCCAACGGGAAGGAGGAATGGAAGGCCCAGCACCTGAGGGGCCGACCTCAGAAGAGTCGAACATCTCCTCAAAATCATCTCCATCGTCATCATGGTTGCTGGAAGAAGATATGACTCTAGAACGACTCCGAGCTGATGAAACTAATCCACGAGTAGAGGGAGGACGGGAGGAGGCACGAGACCCACGGCCTCGAGCCGCACCTCGAACTGGAGCTCGCGGCTGTGGAAAGGAAATAAAGATAAGTGCATGAACAGAATGCATAAGAGGAATGAAGAATTGAACAGTCAGAAGATACTCACCATAGGCTCAGGGGCAAAAGCAATGCCAGCATCTCGGAGACAAGCGTCCTGCTGACAAATCAGCACCCTCAGGCCAGACATCAGGAGCAGATGACGATCTACCCATGCTTGGTCAACCTGCAGAAAGTAAGCAAGAGTCGAGCAAATTAAACAAGGAAAAGTTAAAAAGGAAAGCTTTAGGACAAAGACAAACCCGAGAAACGTCCACTTTGAACTCCGAAGTTGGTGGAACCGGAACAAGAAGGTCGAATGGATATCCTGCCACGAAGACAGTGACGTCCCAAGGAACCTCTGCGACCACTGCTCCTGCTCCAGCTACTCCAACTGCTCCTACAACTGCTCATGTCACCGCTGCTACTCCTACTCTCCTGGCTCCAGTTGGTACGGCCGAGGGATCTCCTGCAACCTCTGGACAAGGACCCATCTGTTGGAGAAATATTACAGCACAAGATACATACTCGGTGATCTAGAAAATACATGTTTATTAACTTTCAACGATTACAATAAACAGAATTTATAGAAAACAAAATTGCAGAAAATAACATGAACAAAATATGCAAACCGAGTCCTGCAAACGCAGTTTCCTTAAGAATGATTCACCGCCTACCAAGAGTGTTTTAAGTATCTCCACCGGCGTCTCTCGCAGAATAAAACGGTTGACTCGAACGTTGGAACACCTCTAAGGATCAGCTTTTCGAACGTACCTCGTCCGTCTTTCTCTCTCTCTCACAGCTTTGAAATCTCATAATTTGTCTCTCTTTTCTGCTATTTCAGTCTCACATTTCTCCTGTCTTCTCTTCTCTGTCTTCTTCTCTCCTCAGAATAACAGATAAGATCTATATATATAGCTATTCTCTCATGAGGGTTACACATACCAAATGAATGGTAATAAACCAATAAATCAATTGGCCGATTGAATTCAGAAATTAATTTTGGTCTATTGATTTCAGAATTCAATTTGGGGTTACAAAGAATTGAATTGTTAACGAATTCTACCAATTGAATTCATATAACCAATTGAATTCTACCTCTGCCAGCCAATTAAACTCATATTGCCAACACCATCAGCCCCATCAGGTGTCCCCTCGCCCATGCCGTGTAGTCCTCATCAGGATCCATAGGTACACTAAAGGAATCATACTGGATACTACATATAACTTTGACAGAATACTATAAAAGCAAGAATTAAGCTATTGGAAATAGAAAACGCTCGTGGTCGTGATATAAATGCAACGGTCGCAAGGAAAATGAGGATCAAGTGCATAGGTGCAAGGAACAATATTGCGACCGTACTAATGTTAGTGTTAGAAAGTTACGCCCGCAACATTGATTGTTGCGACCGCAATGATTTTGGGCACTATTTCACTAAATTTTAATAAACAGTGTGTTAGGTGCTAACATGCGATGTGTGGGGTCAAATATAAAATAGCATTACGAAATCAGTCAAAGTTATTTCAATAAAAAAACATAACGAAAGTATGAATAGCTAGATACTAACTAAAATCATAGAATTAAGCACGTTAACATTGTAATTGAGATAACGAGGCTTAATAATAATAAATTGAATGAGTAAACATGCAAATTGTGAAATGAAATTTAAAATATAACCCAACCTCTCCACGGGGATAGAAAGTGCGGAGAAGGAAGTGTTGGAGTTCCAATAAGTGTACCTGCAATGCAGTACCACGGGCGTATCCTCAAGTCGATGCAATGCTTGCCTAGACAACCTTTGTTCGTGCAAAATTTCAATCAAATAAGAGATTAGTGAAAATTGGAAATTCTTAATTTTCTAGTTTTTCGTGCAAAACAATGGCCCAAACAGCCTTTGTTCGCAATACATAGCTCTCAAAAAACATGTGAAATTGACAAGAATTGTCTCAATCACAAATTTCTTCATGCTTTCACTCATAAATTTTTCTGTCAAGAACATCACCGCAATCACCAATGAAATTTCTAGCAGTCATACGAATTGTAGATGTCAAAATTTGAATCTCATCAATTATTAAAAATCAAAAAACCTAGTCCTATGATCTTATAAAATATACTAAAAAATATATATATGATCTGCATCTTACAGTGTCCCAAAAACATACTCCCCAAGGAAATAAAAAAGTTCGGTGTTGATCGGTTTAGCTTTACAAATCACCGAGAACGAACCGGTATAAAAAAATTGCAAATTAAGAACCGGACTGACCGATAATCAAATTAAAACTGAAAATTTTGGTTTTTTCAGCCAGTTTGGTTGGTCGGTTCGGTTTTCTCAGTAAAACTTACATCCCTACAAATAAATGGACCTCTTTTATTTTTAAATAAGTAAACTCCATAATACATTTTGTGCTTCAACTCTTCATTAGCACTTGCAATTGATCATACGGTTAATGGTACTGGCCCGTGGGCAAGGAGTGGTGCCACACAACTTACCATTCAAAGTAACCCAATTTACCACTCCTTGTGATATGATTACACTTACCCATCATTTTAAACCAACGTACCAACAGTGATCATACTTGCCACTCAATGTGATCTAATTAAGATCCCTAACTTGGTATATTTTCTCCACTTAAGTCTTTTCTGCTGATTTGATTAATATGAAAAAAGGGTTAAACAATTAAATGATATATTTTGAACCATCTTGATTTGATTTGGTTAATATGATAAAATGGTTGTTCTGAATGACTTGAAAAAACTAGTGATAGTTGTGTATACATCTAATAAACAAGTATTTGCCTTTAATTGTTCAAAATAAAATTGAAGCATCTACCCAACGTATTATTGATAGAACCAGAAAAATTGAGCACACCGAGATCCATCCTTCCTTCATAGGGATGGAAATATCATTATTCTCATCTATTAACTAATAATATTTGAATTTGCATGTAAGTCAGTATGTTCAAATAAAAGGATCAGGAGAGAGAGAGGGGACAGAGAAATAACTTGTCGAAGAGAATGCTCGGAGCGATGGAAAAATATAGAAGAAAACTGCGCTGAACAGAGAGAGAGCGACGAGGGAGAGAATTGAGGGGAGACGCGGAGCGGAGGCATTAATACAAGTTGTGCATCCTTACCAGTTAGAACATGCAAACCATTAGGTTGTGTGATAGCATCTCGCAAAATTCTAGAGTCAGTTGCAGACCCTTCCCACCCAGGC
>JAOTRH010229646.1:0-10220 GCA_034768845.1 Heliamphora exappendiculata
CGCATGTTGTCCAAAATGGAAGAAGCGTCATGGAAGCTGACCGCCATCGACCGAAGCCAGGCCGTCATCGAATTCAATATGGATGGCAGCATCATAACAGCTAACCAAAATTTTCTTTCGGCCACCGGATACAGCCTGAGCCAGATACAAGGTCAACATCATTCAATGTTCATGGACCCAAATGAACGCAATACAATAGACTATCGAATGTTTTGGGAGCGCCTGAACCGGGGCGAATATCAGGCCGGGCGATTCAAGCGAATTGGTAATGGCGGAAAAGTCGTCTGGATTGAGGCGTCCTATAATCCCATTCTGGATATGAATGGAAAGCCTTTTAAAGTCGTCAAATATGCGACTGATTTAACAGCACGCAAGACGGCGACCGATGAATTATCAGTCAAAGTGTCTAAATTAGTCGACCAATTATCGCGTGCCGCCAACGAGGTGCAAGCAACAGCAGGCACATTAGCTGCTGGCGCCGAGCAAACGAATAAGCAATCCTCAGCGGTTGCTGCAAGCGCCGAAGAATTAGCTGCGGCAGTTAATGAGATTTCCAACCAACTGGCCGAAGCGGAGCGGATCACCAGAGAAGCGGTCCAAGAGGCCACACAATCTGAGCATTTGGTCAAAGATCTGGTCCATGCCGCAGACAGTATTGGCAATGTGACACAATTGATTTCTCAGATTGCGGGCAAGACCGACTTATTAGCGCTGAATGCCACAATTGAAGCCGCCCGCGCCGGCGAGGCAGGCCGGGGCTTTGCGGTCGTTGCAAATGAAGTGAAAGCCTTATCAAATCAGACCCAACGCGCCACCGGCGATATCGGCGATAAGATCCACGGAATCCAGGGATCGATTTCCAGTACGGCGGGCTCGATTAGCCATATTGTCGAGATAATCACTCGCATCAGTTCCATCAGCACGTCGGTATCTGGTGCGGTTGAAGAACAATCGGTCGCAACCCGCGAGGTGTCGGCCAACATTAGCGGTGTCCAATCTGCAGCGTCAGAAGCGGGTCGTTCAGCGAGCGAATTATTGGACGTCTCCCGCGAATTGTCAGCGCGCGCCAAAGAATTAGATGAGGAGATTAGCGGCTTTATAAAATCGCTCTAGGCAAGCGACAATCGGCCTCATTCGTAAACAGTAGCTGTCGGATGTCGACCCACACCTTTGGGGGCGGGTCGGCTTTATCGGCCGAAATAGCCTTGGAATCTTTATGTTGTGACAAAAATGAGAAATCGAAAATTTGCTGCTGCGATTTCAGGAGCAAATTTTCAAAAAGTGTCGGCGGAGGATAAAGCGTCGGCGTTAGATTCAAGCTCAACAGCGATGGTCATCGTCGACGCAATTTCCCCTGACCAACCGATTGTCTATTGCAACGAGGCTTTTACGCGCCTGTTTGGTTATGAACGGCGATATATTTTGCCATCTTTTGAACATGTCTTCTCATCCACTAACTAAATAATATTTTACCTTAAATTTATAATCATCCTAATTTAAACTGATTCCCATAAATTAAGGTACACTATTAATCCTTTTCCAGAAATCATACCATTGGTTTACCTTTAGTTATTTACTAATTCGTTCTAAGTATTTAAATTAGAAGACAAACGCAAAGAGGAACCATTTGCTAGAGGTGTAAAGTGTGAGCTTCTCATAACCTACTTCTTTAGTCATGGTTTATTTCATTTTGCCTCTTGGGCAATTTTTATCATTAAACGGAAAATTGAGGCAATTTGAATATCATTTCCACAATAAATATCTTATCCTGCCTTTTGAGTAGAGGAAGGATGGAACAAGATAGTTACTTGTACAGGTTGAAATTGTGTCAATCAAATACAAGACAAATGCCTTGTTAACTAATTGTGTTTGATTCTGCAGTTTCATGCAGCTGGGTTTGTGTCGGGTTAGCCATCTTGTTTTCCTTTCTTCTCTTTTTTTCTTTCTTTCCTTTTTTGTTTTTTTTTTTTGGGAGGGGGCGGGGGGTGGGGGCTCTAGTGTTAATTGGCTGAATATTTTAATCCATACATCTCAAAAAAAAAATAAGGACTCAAATCTTACTTTGATGTTTAAATCCACTCTCATATGTCACCATAAAAAACGTGAGAAAAGTTTACTCACATGTGGCTTCAGATATGTTCCTAAAAGGTACACGAACTTATACAATGTCTGGAAAAAGATTTTACATTCTTCAACTTTCCCTGCACATAATCAAAATAGTTAGGAACCCTATCAAAGACAACATCATTGAGTCTATAACTTAACAATAAAATTAACAACAATAACAATTAATGGTCATGTAAATGCCAATTTCTACATCTACTGATCTTGAAGGCAACGCCAAGTCAAGCAGGGGAAATCATGGTAAGCACAAAAAGGACAAAGTGTAACCCTTGGCCATTACATACCCCTGCAGTAACTAATAAATTAGCACAAAAAAGGCTTTAAGCCACCCAATCCACCCAAAGCCTGATTGGGCAGACCATCAATGTCTGTAAAGCAGATTTTATTCCAGTCTACACCCCCAACCCACCCCTTCTTTTCACAAAAAAATTGATGAATAAAAGGAAAAGGCCACATAATCAATCATTCAATCTAATGGCTCAAAATAATCATCACTCTTTAGTATTATCCAAACTATATACCCCATCCTAATCAAACATATACATAATACAATTGCTCCAAAGGTATGCAAGATTGCATATAGTATCCTACATATCATTAATTTCATCCATAACTCCTAAGTATTATTTATCCTCCTAGTCCCACAAAATCATATCCGGATATCAAACAATGGCTTAAGGGATATTTCCCCCTACTCGGATCAACTTTACTACCAGGTTCCAGACAAATCACCACCGGGATATACCAAAGCCACTTATGGAACCTGCAAATGGCAATCTTGAAGATTTCCTTTCAGAACTCTCTAAGAAACTGATTTAGTTTGGCAAAGGGAGAAAGATAAGACAAAGAAAGAGAAAGAAAACAAAATTGAATACCACTCATCTGCATGGAATCCCAGGGGTGCAATTGGCATCCCATTGTAAAGTTGTAACCCAGACATCTTTTTAAAAAAGTTGTCTTTCCAGTCATCACAACTTTACACACTTCGCACCTTTTCATTACTGGTAGTATATTTTCAAAACATTTGCATCGTTTCATTTGTTACCCACACTCACCATCAATAGTCTCTTCTATTATCATATATAAGTCCACATATGCATATACACACGTGTGTAAATCACTAATAATAACTAAATTAAGTGTCAGTAACAACCAGAAATTAAAATAACTTTCAAGGATGCACATTTTGGCTATGACACCATGCATTACACATCCAACCACATAATGTGCTCCATACAAGCACATGCTTGTATTGAGGTTTCTCTCTTGGATCCCTTAAATCTTTAATTTAACATTACAAATTACCCTTAAATCTAAAACTCAAACAGTACACAAATTAATCATTTCCAGGTTGATACATTAAACCGAACAGTGGTACTACATACACAGAAACCAACCAACCACAGATCAACCACAAAAAGGCGTGCTGGCCATCCATATCCATATGCATGTGGATGGCCAGGATAGAGTTCCTGGGTTTTTTGTGGTTGGATTTCTGTGTTTTAAGTATTCTCCTAACCTGAAAGTCCCGCATGCTAAGCCCACAACAAACAATTAATAAGACGAAAAGAGAGACCCACCTTCATTGAGCAATTGGCAAAGAGTAACGACATCTGCACCAGAACAGAAAGTCCTGCCTTTACCCTTCAGAAATGAATATTGGACCTTAGAAACATCGTATTATTCCAATGAGATAAAAAGAATCAGACAAACAAACAAGGTATTACCTTCATTATCACAAACCCAATATCTGGGTTTTCTTCCCATGATTCGAACAGTTTTTTTAACCGACCCGCCTTCAGAAAAGACCCAAGAGAGAGAGAGAGAAAATATTTCAAATTATCGGAAGAAACCCACAATGAGAACCGATAAAAGTGGATAAAAGAAGGCAAAACCATAGAAGTAGTGAGAGCATTGAGTGCAGATGGTCTATTGAGAATGGCGGCTCTTGAATTAGCTCTTCCTTCTACTAAAACCTGAAAGTGCAGACACAAGAGAGTAATTTCAGATGAAGATGATAAGGGCTTCCTCAAAGATCAACTGTTTCTCTCTCTCTCTCTCTCTCTCTCTCTCTCTCTCTCTCTCTCTCTCTCTCTCTCTCTCTCTCTCTCTCTCTCTCTCTCACACACACACACACACACACACACACACACACACACTGTGTTTTGAGAAACTGGCCTGGTCTTGGATATCATCGTGCTGAGCATAGTTGGGTTGAGCAGAAAACCCATGTCCGTGATGAGAGAGAAAACCAAGTCTCTGCAACGAACGGCTAGCTGGTAAGAGGACCTTTAACCTCTGCATCATCAATCTGGCTTGCCGTGTCTTTCCACTTCGGTGCGGCTCTCCACTCGTCCCTCTCTTGTAAGAGCATAACACAATTAGTTTTTATGAAGCATTAAAAAGGAACAATTTTTGTTTTAGTCGGTAATTTTTATATATTTATTTTAGGATAAATTACAAATACTTCTACGGTATTAGCCAAATACAATTAAATTCTTAACGAAAACTAAATTCCACTCCTTTAGATTTAAATTCGTATAATAAATGGCCCCGCCTTTAGTCACATTGATTAACTAGCATATTTTATTGATATAAGCTACTTATTTATTTTAAATTCTCAAATTACATTTGATTATTAAAACTCAACACCGATTATTTCACAGGCCATTCATAGTGCTTTTAATTATACATCTTTATTTATTAAATACACATAAATTTATGCAAGTGTACAAACGTCCAATGCTATCTATTTAATATTTAAAAAATATATGTAATTAGAAGCTCTCACTCCCTCTGTAGATACATTTTCTTAAACTCTTTGTCTCTCTCTCTCGTCTCAACTCTTGGCTCTCTATTACCCGTCAGTTATGCTTGCATTGAAAGATAGGATTAAAAAAAATTAAATTTCTCGTAACAAGTAGACGTAAGGTTAAATATCTATTATATTATTTATCCATTTATTAATCTACTCCCATATTTGTTTATTTGAGATGAATTGGAAGAGAATTAAACGTTTAATGCTTAATTCATTCCACTCTCCAATCCTTTCACTCTCTATCCCACTCTCCATCTCCCACTAGTTATCCCTCGTATAAGGAATTGTGTGTTCAATTCAAATTATTTGTTCAAATTTCTATTTTGCATCTAAACATGGGATACAAAAACTACTTTAAGCTAATAATCTAATTCCACCCTCCGATCCTTTAATACAAACATCTCTCTCTCTCTCTCTCTCGCACAAAGGCCATCAAAGTTACCTAACGTCGCCGCCACAACTTCACCGCTGCATCCTTAGCACCACCTAGTGCTGATGCCACCAACACCGCTTAGCGCCATTGCCTCGTCAAGCAACGCCTAATGCTATTGTTGCCACTTTTAACGTCACTTAATACCGCCACTGCCTTCGCGCCGCTAATGCCCTTACTCCCTCTGACACTTTTAACTTGCAATCGTGGACCTGGTCAGGGAAGGTTGAGAGCAAAATTTGGAAATTTTTAAATCTTGATTTTAACATTGCAGTGGATGAAAAATTGCTCATCTACTTCAATCTAATTTTAGATTTTTTTTATTGCCAGCTCCCTCCCCTTGCTCATCTACTTCAATCTAATTTTAGATTTTTTTTATTTCCAGCTCCCCTCTTTCGTCAGTACACCAAGAAGCATTTAAATTTTTTATTTAAGTCACAATACACAATTCCTAGTGTCTTAGCATTAAATTTTTATTGGGTGGTGTTGGTTAGATTGTTGGTTTGTTGGTTTGTTGGGTGATGCGTGGGTGGTGTTGGGTGTTCAGTGGTGGTGGTGGTGAGTAAGAGGAAATAGAGAGAGGGAAGTGGGAGAATGGTGGTTGACATTTTCTGTGGGGATTAGTAAACAAGGGAAATGTGTAGTTTTTTATATCTCAAAAGAGTTTACTGTAGTTGATAAATATCTCAAGGAAAGTATTTGTAATTTATCCCTTTTATTTTAATACTATTACCTATTTTAACTAAATAAAATACACAAAAAAGTATATTAATACATAATTAATAATGTGGCTAATAATATGGGATATTTTTATAAAAGGTGTGAGTGGTGGATCCCGCACAACGTATTAAACTCACCATATTTTATTGTGTCCTATCTATATAAATCATATTTATGTACGTAGAACTACTATATTTTCACATGTCAAATTAATTTGACCAATTAAATTTAGTTAGCCAAAATTATAAAATAAAAAGTAGCTAGTGAATTAAAGAATTTAATGAAATACTAAAAATATGCATTAACTAGCTATTTTGATTCTCAGACTTTTATATAAAAACATGTTGGAGATGGTCTTGAAGGGTATTTCTATTAACACCTTAGTTTTTATATATTCTTGTAGAGGATCAGGATTGGGATCTACTGGTCCTGTCTAAACTGGCTGAGATGTCGATGATGAGCTCCACGTGTGCGTGTGCACAAGAAATGGGTGAGATGCTCGCCGGTAACTTTATACTGATGGACTCTCTGACGATCAAGTCAAACAAGTGTTTAAGAGATGAAGAAGAGCTTGAGAGAGTATTTTGACAGAGTTTTGACTAGTAAATAGTGAGCATATCTGTGTCTGCAGATATGCTGACTATTTATATGAAGAAATATATTTGACCCGCATTGAGAGTCCGACCCGAGGAGGTCGGATTATACTTTCTATCTCTGATCGAGGCATAGCAGTCAACAGTCTAATGGTGACTTACAAGTGCCATCATTAGATTTTTCTGCAAGGTTCTTTTGTCATATCATGCAGTCCATCAGTACCCAGACCTAGTCTAGGCTAAGGCAACCCTCCATGACACCCTAGCCTTATAGTGGGTTCCTCTTCTGATCCGCGTACCATGGCCACTGATCATCGAATATCTGGCTCTAAGCTCGGCTTTCGAGGTCTTTCAACACCTGTTGCTCGATTGCATTTTCTAGAGCTTGGCCTGTTCAGGCCGAGCATTCCCTGCTCAGGCCGAGCATGTCCTGCTCAGGCTAGCACGTCCTGCTCAGGATTAGCACGTTCTGCTCGGCCTAGCACGTCTTATGTCTTGATCGGCCTAGCACGTCCTGCTCAGGCCAAGCACGTCTTGTGTCATGCTCGACCTAGCACGTCCTACTCAGGCCAAGCACGTCTTGTGTCCTACTCAGCCTAGCACTCCTGCTCAGGTCAAGCACGTCTTGTGTCTTGCTTGGCCTAGCATGTCTTGCGTCTTGCTCGGCCTAGCACGTTCTACTCGGGCCAAGCGCGTCTTGTGTCATGCTCGGCCAAGCACGTCTTGTGTCCTATTCGGCCTAGCATATCCTGCTCAGGTCAAGCACGTCTTGTGTCCGGTTCGGCCTAGCATGTCCTGCTCAGGTCAAGCACGTCTTGTGTCCTGCTCGGCTTAGCATGTCCTGCTCAGACCAAGCACGTCTTGTATCCTGTTCGGCCTAGCATGTCCTGCTCAGGTCAAGCACGTTATGCTCAGGCCGACTGAGCAATCTTATACGAGGTAAAGAATGATGACTATGAGCTCTGGTGATGTCGTACTATACTTTACGTAGGATCTATTTGCGCATTATCAATATCCGACCTCCCTCAATTCTATTCACACATCTTTTTTAAAACGTTGTGAAATTATAATTAGTGACACAATTCCAGGGATATTATTACTCAAGTCTCTTTCTTCCTCCTTCTTCCCCAAAGACACCTCTTTCCATAGCTGATCGCACTGCCTATGCTCCTTCCACCCCCCTTACTACTTTTGTTGTCGTTCTTCTCCCTCCCTATCTATCTCTCTACATATTCTCTATCTCTGTTATTCGTGTCCTATTTTTCTCTCAAAACCTCATTGTCCCTCACCCTCATCTCTTTCAAATTTAGAATTACAGGTAAGATTATGTTTTGTTGGGATTAAATCGTCAATCTCCAAACACAATTGGAAGAAAATATTTATGTGCAAAAATTGAGAAAATAAACAACATGACTTTATGGTTTAGTCCATGTTGACCTACGTCCACAAGTGAAAGAGAAAATTTATACTACGTTGTATGTGAAATAGAACAACTAACTCTCTCATCTCTACCTGCTAGCTTCTCTATTTTTTTCTTGACTTTAGAACTCTCACAAGTGTTCTATTTATAGGCGCACCATATAAACTCTAACCTCGTATAAATTAAAAGCTCTGTATGTATTTTAGTTCCTAGTGGGCTCACCTCATCACCCTAACCCAATTACATATAAACCAAAACTAATTATATGGGCACTACAAACTACAAGACATATTTTAACTCAACAATTTTCATCTTGGTTGAATTTTGCAAATTATCCTAAAGATGACTAGCATTGATGTTGATTATACAATCGTCGTCTAACTCCACAATAAAACAATATGGCACGCACCTCTACACCGAGATGTTCACACTCATACTCGGGGTGCCCTCAAAAGCTCACCACTTTATATAATAATGTGGCTCTACCTCTTCTCATTTGTGCACATAACTACAGAGATCACCACAATTAACTAAACTAAGAGCAAATGAGACTTGCTTTTTGCTGAGGTGTACACCTTTCTCTCGTGCTTGTCATATCAGTCTTTTTCTCAGAGCTTCTTGTGAACATATAGTAATCATTGCTGTTGCATCTTGTCGGCATTATACACACCACGCAATTTGGTCACCTGTGAACTTGTATAATCACACCACTTCTGTATACTCTTGCACTTAGTACGTGCAATTCTTCGTAACAATCGTTTATTTTGATCACCTTTACACTTTGTCTTTGTAAGTCACCTACCTATAGTACTCGTATGATTTTTGAAAATAACTACACCTATCACAACACTCCCTACGAGCATGTATAAGTTGTAGATCACCTATCTATGCATCACATTCATATTTTATTTGAAAATCCAAAAAAATTTACCTCCTCATGAGAGTTTACAACCTCTCAAATTTAGCATCCCTATAGAAATTGAATTATTTCTTAAATTTACCATTTTATCTAACCCAGTGAAGGCAAAAGCGATTCTATAAAGCACAGGAAAACTGCACTATCCGCATACTAACAAATATGATCGATGCATTGTCAGTTATATTGAGGCAAACTGTCAAGATCCTAAGATTATGTATATGATTTTAATCAAAAATTAACTTAAGGGGCAAATATCGAAACTGACTCCATATTAAAACTTTTGATATTGAACAATCAAAATAAAACCCGATAATATTCTCAAAGTTAGTTTTAGAATTGTACATTTTGAAATCTGGTTGAATGATTTCGGTTGCTGCAACAATTTTCAGTCAATGATCCGCCGCGATTTTTGACTTATAGTCAAATTTCCGACACAAGCCTTCTATTGTATTTTCAAATGCTAAACACAAATGTAGTGTGAGTTACGATCTATCGTGTTCTTCAAAACCTTCTTGATTAGACTTACGATTCTCAAATAATGTGGAAAACCCTAACTATGTAATCACTGACTGAATAATATGAATTATGGCGTCGAATTTTATAACATTATATAATTAGGCTACAACATAAACTTGTGAAGTAAATAAGATATGGGTTTTCAATGTAATTATGAAATCCTGCCTCAACCTATAAGTAATTTCTTAAAAACATAAATTATAATTTATTCAACTAAAAAATTATAATTGCACTTCCAGCCTTATTATCAAAATCGTAATATTCGAGTTCCTGTTATTAAATGTTTATTTATTATTCTCACGTTAAGATTATCGATATCCGCCGATCAAATTAAATTACTGACAATTATATTTAATTGGTTTCTTAAAAAATTCTTTAAGACCTTCCACTTAACTTATTTGACTGCCGGATAATTAAATCACCTGCAGGGTTTGACTTGATCGAAACTAATAAGCTTCTTTAAAGGGATATCGTCAATTCCGTTCTTTCGGGACATGAATTTCGTTAATAATTAATATTTATCATATAATTAATATCGTTAACCAACTCACTAGGATTATAGACCCATACAATATTACACACTCTAATGAATCAAAACTGCAAAATATTAAATATACGTAAATAATTAATTATTTTTGGGATTAAGAGTATAAGTACTCATAATAACCATTGATGTGGAT